>CAWUFW010023851.1:0-68753 GCA_963921515.1 Calotriton arnoldi | reverse complement strand
TCTTACCTGAAGTTTTCCTGCGACTTCTTTTCAAGGTACTAGCGTTGCGGCCGTTGTAGATGTACAAGTGTATAGGTAGTGGTAGAGGAAGTATGGCAGGGGTAGCAATACCGTGGTGTATGTAGAAGCGGAGGTACTAATGTACCCGCCATTGTAGAGGTACAGGTGTATAAGTAGTGATAGAGGCAGCAGACAGGGGTAGAGGTACCATGGTGTATGCAGGAGAGGAGGTACTAGCGTACTAGCCATTGTAGATGTACAGGTGTATAGGTAGTGGTAGAGGTACCAAGGTATATGTAGAGGCTGAGGTTCTAGCGTTCCAGCTGTTGTAGAGGTACATGTCTACAGGTAGAGGCAGTATAGCAGGGGTAGAAGTAACTTGGTGTATGTAGGAGAGGAGGTTCTAGCGTACCAGCCGTTATAGAGGTACAGGTGTGCAGGTAGTGGTAGAGGCAGCAGGGGTAGAGGTACAATGGTGTATGTAGAAGTGGAGGTACTTGGGTAGCAGGCGTCGTAGAGGTACAGGTGTACATGTAGTGGTAGAAGCAGAAAGACAGGGGTAGAGGTACTGTTGCGCACGTAGGAGTGGTGGTACTAGCTCAGCAGCCCATGTAGAGGTACAGGTGTATAGGTAGTGTTAGAGGCAGGAGGGCAGGGGTAGAGGTAGTACAGTGTATGTAGGAGCGGAGGTACTAGAGTAGCAGCAGCTGTAGAGGTACAGGTGTACAGAAAGTGATTGAGGCAGCAGGGCAGTGGTAGAGGTACTATGATCTATGTAGAAGTGGAGGTACTAGAGTAGCCGCCGTTGTAGAGGTAGAGAGGTACAGTTAGTAGTAGAGGTGGCAGGGCAGGCGTAGATGTACCATGATGTATGTAGGAGTGGAGGTACTAACATAGCAGCCGTTGTGGAGATACAGGTATTCAGCTAATGGTAGAGGCGGCTGGGGAGGAGGAGAGGTACCATGTTGTATGAAGAAGCAGAGGCACTTGCATTGCAGCTGTTGTAGAGGTACAAGTGTACAGGTAGTGGTAGAAGCAGCAGGACATGGTTGCAGGTACAATGGTGTATGTAGGAGTTGAGGTACTAGTGAAATATCTGTTGTGGAGGTACAGGTGTATAGGTAGTTGTGGAGGCAGCAGGACAGGTGTACAGGTACCATGCTGTATGTAAGAAAGCGGTATTAGCGTAGCAGCCATTGTAGAGGTACAGGTGTATAGGTAGTGGTAGAGGCAGCAGGGCAGGGGTAGAGTTACCGTGGTGTATGTAGGAGCATCGGTACTAGGGTAGCAACAGTTGTAGAGGTACAGGTGTAAAGGTTGTGATAGAGGCAGCAGGGCAAAGATAAAGGTACCATGGTCTAAGTAGGAGTGGAGATACTAGGGTAGCAGTTGTTGTGGAGGTACAGGTGTACAGATAGTAGTAGAGGCAGCAGGGGTAGAGGTACCATGGTATATGTAGGAGCGGAGGGACTATGGTGGCAGCCTTTGTAGAAGTACAGGTGTATAGGAAGTAGTATAGACAGTAGGGCAGGCATAGAGGTACAATGGTGTATGCAGGAGTGGGGTTGCTAGTGTAGCACCCACTGTAGAGGTACAGGTGTACAGGTAGTGGTAGAGGCAGCAGGGGTAGAGGTATCATGGTGTATGTAGGAGTGGAGGTACTAGCGTAGCAGCCGTTGCAGAGGTACAGGTGTACAGGTAGTGGTAGAGGCAGCAGGGGTAGGGGTATCATGGTGTATGTCACTGCGCCCCACCCAGTTCCCTCAAAGGTGTGGTTTTTTTTCCCTCTCTTCTCTACCCCACCTGTCAGTCCCCTTGGAGCTCATCCCGTTCCTGTCCCTTGTGTCTCTTGCCCTCCCTGCAGAGTTGCACCTTTATCCCTACCTTACGCTCTCACCCACTACTACCTCTATCCTTTGTACCTCCTCCCATCCATATGCATATCTATCCCTGCCCTACTGCCTCTACCACTACCTACACCTCTACAACTTCAGCAACCCTAGTACCTCCGCTCCTACGCATACCCTTCTGCCTCTACCATGACAATTCCTCTACAACATATGTTACCATAGTACCTCAGCTCCTATACACACCATAGTACATTTACCCCTGCCCTACTTCCTCTACCACTACTTATACACCTGTACCTCTACAATGGCTGCTACACTAGTACCTCCACTCCTACAAACACCATTGTACCTCTACCCCTGCTGTACTGCCTACTGTACACCTGTACACCTGTACCTCTACAGCGGCTGGTATGCTAGTACTGCAACTCCTACATACACCATGGTACTCCTACCACTGCCCTGCTCCCTCTACCACTACCTAAACCCCTGCACCTCTACAACGGCTGCTACACTAGTACCTCCACTCCTACATACACCACTGTACCTCTTCCCCTGCTGCCTCGACCACTACCTGTACACCTGTACCTCTGCAATGGCTGCTACACTAGTACCTCCACTCCTACATACACAATTGTACCTCTACCCCTGCTGTACTGCCTATAGCACTACCTGTACACCTGTACCTCTACAGCGGCTGCTATGCTAGTACTGCCACTCCTACAGACACCATGGTACCTCTACCCCTGTCTGCTCCCTCTACCACTACCTAAACACCTGCACCTCTACAACGGCTGTTACGCTAGTACCTCCGCTCCTACATACACCACGGTACCTCTACCCCTACAGTACTGCTGTTGGAAAACGAGGCAGTATCTGTGAGGCCTGCACAAATAACATGACTACATTTGTCCTTCACTGGGAACCAAACACCCAATTGTAGCGCCTGACTCTCAGAGGGTAGCGTTGCAGAGCAGTCTGAGGCTTTACTCAAGGGAGGTGGTGTGGGCTAGTAATCGCCATTTGCAGGTGCGCAGAAATAACACTCAATAATTGATTGTCCAGTCTGTACTTTGCTTTATAAAAGTAAGAGTACATTTATTAAACACACACACTACTCAATACTATGCACCAATTTACAAATATACCTAAGCTGTTGGAATTACTTTGTGACATTGCGTAAAATCTCCACCCCTCCCAAAAGGGGGGGGGGTGGGGTCTAGTACCACCACTGCCATGTATGCACATCATCTTGCCCGCTAATGCAGTGTGTTGAGCATAACCTGGAGCGAGGGCCCTGCGCAGTGGCACCATCCCAGTGGCGACCCACCCCATTACCTCAACACGCATTAAAAATAGGTTCACCTGCCCTAGTGACACATAACCCTGACTGAGCATCTTATATTGACCATACAGTATGCACCCCTACATATTCAGGGCTAACAGTCTGGGTTGTTCCTCACTTAAGCGCAGCAGCAAAAATACATGTTTACGCACACTTTAGAATGACAGTACTCAGCACATTTGTTGGACATTAAAATGCGTTGCAATTACAGCCCCTAAAGGCATCACAGATGAAATCACAGGATTATGCCTATACAGCCAGACACCCTATCAGGCGTTTCTGGCAACATAACCCCACTTGGCTTATGAGCTCTCTTTACACATGTGACTTACAGTCCCTTTAAAAGAAGTACTCCTGGCAACTACACTTCTCTTGCAGTGCACCACCTCACTTTAAAAGGAATCACAGGTAAAAGCATGGGATTACGTAAATGCCGCCAGATCCCCTAGCAGGAAGATCCAGCAACATAACTCCATTAAGCTTCACATCACTTTAAACTAGCACTTCACTTTACACATGTGACTTTCAGTCCACCTAAAAAGGAATAATCAGGTTAAATGCATTTCTGGTGCAATTACACCTCTCCACCTCCAGGGGATGCCCTTCTCCAGACATCCCTAACTCAGCTTTTCACTCCTTGAAACACTTCTTCATTTACCTTCAGCTGTAAAAAAAAAAAAAGTTCCAGCCTAGAAGGTGTTAAATGCTGACTGAGCCCTTGAGGGGTTATCCTTTGGAAGTCCCCATGAGACTTAGGGTGGACTTTTCTGTGGTGCTGGGGGGCAGACTGCATTCCTCCTGCAGCTCCCCCTGCACTCAAGCACATGGTTGGTGGTGACCCCGTCCTCCTGGGGCCACCAGAAGCGAAGAAAAATGCTGTTTTCTCCTTGCAGGCCGGTCCTGGCCTGCAAGGCATTGTGGGTACTGCCGCATATTGTAGTAGCGGCTCCCCCGCTGCTTCGGAGGGAGCCGCGGTCGCGCTGCGGCTTCGCCGCCTCTCTGCAGGCTCGGTGGGGGGCCCGGTCCCACCCGGACCCCCAGGTACGTCTTGTGGCGGGGAGAGCCCTCCCCCGGCCGCCTTGCCAGCTTTCAGGGGCCCGGTCCCACCCGGGCCCCTCCTTTCTCTGCCGGGGTCCCGGTCCCACCCGGGACCCCTCGCACCGCCTGCTGCTTCTCCAGGGGGGCCCCGGTCCCACCCGGGACCCCTGCAAGGCCACTCGATGGAGGGCAGCTCGGGGAGCCCACCCCCGGCTGCCCCCACCGGCTCCCCGCCCGGCCCGCACACTCGCGTGCGGCCGCGGGAGCCAGCCAGGCATTTTTGGGCCGCCCGCTTCAGCGGGCGGGCACACACCTCTCTGCCGGCTCCTCCGGCCCCCGCATCTTCCTCTTCGGGGCCCAGGGATGGGATCCCGGGCCCCCGGACCTCTCCGTCACGGGGAGCGCGACGGCGCTCCTCGGCTGCATGGCTTCGGTGGGGGCCAGGGTGGGCTCCTGGCCCCCTCCGCGGGGGAAATCTTCACGGGGAGCGCGACGGCGCTCCCTGACTTGACTTCGGGGCCCGGGGATGGGGTCCCGGGCCCCCTTTTGCCACTCTTCGCGGGGGGTGCGACGGCGCTCCCCCGCCTCCTGTCTTCGTGGGGGGCGCGACGGCGCTCCCCCGCCCCGTCATTACTTTGCTCGGCGGGGGCCAGGGTGGGCTCCTGGCACCCCGTGTGGGGGACATCTTCACGGGGAGCGCGACGGCGCTCCCCGGCTTTGCTTCGGGGCCCGGGGATGGGGTCCCGGGCCCCTCTTGGGTCACCTTCATGGGGAGCGCGACGGCGCTCCCCGGCTTCCCTTCCTCCCCAGGGGTCAAAGGTCGCTCACCTTCCGGGGGCCATATCTCAGCCCCTGGGGGTCCGATCTGCCCCATTTTCGCGTCCTCTTGCTCCTGGCGGTGGCCCCCAGCCACTGGGAGCACTCTCCTTCGCCCTCCGGGCCTCCAAGAGGGGGCATTCTGCAGGGAGCGGTCTTCACTGGCTCCCTGCACCAGACTTTCGCCTGGCTCTCCTCCTGGGCCTCTCTTCTCCTTCCGCAGAGGCCCCTGCTTCTGCGCACCGGTCCTGGGCTCTTCTTCTGGCGCTGTTAGGGGCCTGGGGGACAGTCAGGGGGTACCTCCTTCCAACTGCCCATTGCCAGGCTCCAGCACCTTCTGCCTCCGCAGACCACACCCCAGAGAGAGCTTCTCTTCCTGTGCAAGAACTTTTTAAAAGTTGAGTAGGGGCTGGCAGGAAGTCTCTGTTTGTCCTATCAAACAGCGACACATCACTTCCCTGCCCCTGCTCCCTCCTCCTTGTCCAGCCTCTGGGTTTGTTCAAAATGGCGTCGTCCAGGGTCTCTGGCCACATGGTCTCTGAAACAAGACCCTTTCCCCAGTGCTGCCTTCACTTTGGTTCAGCTTGGTGCCTGGCACCCAGCGACAGCTGCTGATGGATTAGCCTGTAGCTCCACCTATCTTCTCTCCTTGGAGGGAAGATCTTCGCTCTGGGACGAAAGGTCATTAATCTAACCTGCCAGGGCCAGACCCCAGCCAGGGACTCAGAGAAATATGACATTTCTGGATGACCCAAAAGCAGTACAAATATGACTTGGGACTCTGCAGAATACTCCTTTTCACATCCGCTACAGTGGACTTTAGTGCGTGTCTGGAATCTGTAGGCCTTATGGAAGTTAATCTAGCACATGGGCTCCACATCCCCATAGGGGAATAATGAAGTGAAAAACACAGTAAAGCACACTGACTTTCCCTGGCATGTTCCTTCCTAGTGTATAAGGCCTATTCCGTGTCACCACCCAATTCTGCATAAGTCCTGCCACACCATTCACTTTGTAGCTGCTCCTGGACTGCGCAAGCCAAGAATCTCCCCTGCGCAGCCCCTACACGTGTGCACACGCATGTACACAGGTGTCTGCATGTAACCAGCCCGGTGCCCCTTACTCCAGCTGCTGCGCAGCGGCCTAGTCAAGCTAGGGGGACACCATTAAAATCCACATGCAGTCTCTTTCATCATGAGTTCACTGTGGATGCGTCCCAATTTATGAAGCTCTCCCACAGTAAAACCTCAACACCTAGGTGCTCAAAAAGCGAAAAATCCGGGTGGCCCATAGTGTCAGAACCACCTTCTAACAACTGCCTCTAGCACTACCTGTACACCTGTAGCCCTACAGCGACTGCTGTGCTAGTACCACCACTCCTACATACACCATGGTACCTATACCGTTGCCCTGCTCCCTCTACCACAACCTAAACCCCTGCATCTCTATAACGGCTGTTGCACTAGTGTCTCTTCTCCTACATACACCATGGTACCTCTACCCCTGTCTTGTACCTCTGTACCTCTACAATGGCTGCTACGCTAGTACCTCCACTCATATATTCACCATGGTACCTCTACCATTGTCCTGCTCCCTCTACCACTACCTAAACACCTGCACCTCTACAATGGCTGCTACGCTAGTACCTCCACTCCTATATATAACATGGTACCTCTAGCCCTGTCCTGCTGCCTCTACCACTATCTATACACCTGTAATTCTACAACATCTGATGACCTAGTACATCCGCTCCTACATACACCATGGTACCTCCACCCCTGCTGCCTCTACCACTACCTATACACCTGTATATCTACAGCGCCTGCTACGCCAGTACCTCCACTCCTACAAACACCAAGAAACCTCTACCCCTACTATACTGCCTCTACATCTACCTGTACACCTGTACCTCTACAGCGACTGCTACGCTAGTACCTCCGCTCCTACATACACCATTGTACCTCCTCCCCTGCTGCCTCTACCACTTCCTGTACGCCTGTACCTATACAATGGCTGCTACACTAGTACCTCGACTCCTACATGCACCATGGTATCTATACCCCTTCCCTACTGCCTATACCACTGCCTGAACACCTTTACCTCTAACAGCTGCTGTCTTTGTGACTATGGCCCCATCTACTGTCTTTGTGACTATGGCCCCCCCTGCTGTCTTTGTGACAATGGCCCCCGCTACTGTCTTTGTGACTATGGCCCCCGCTGCTGTCTTTGTGACTATGGCCCCCGCTACTGTCTTTGTGACTATGGCCCCTGCTACTGTCTTTGTGACTATGTTCCCCGCTGCTGTCTTTGTGACGATGTCCCCCGTTGCTGTCTGTGTGACTATGTCCCCCGCTGATGTCTTTGTGACTATGTCCCCCACTGCTGTCTTTGTAACTATGGCCCCACTGCTATCTTTGTGACTATGGCCCTCGCTACTGTCTCTGTGACTACGGTCCAGCTGCTGTCTTTGTGACTGTGGCCCCTGCTGCTGTATTTGTGACAGCGGGGGCCATAGCCACAAAGACAGCAGTGGGGGCCATAGTTACAAAGACAGCAGCGGGGCCGTAGTTACAAAGACAGCAGCGTGGGCCATAGTTACAAAGACAGCAGCGAGGGCCATAGTCACAAAGACAGCAGTGAGGGCCTTAGTTACAAAGACAGCAGCTGGGGCCGTAGACACAAAGACAGCAGGGGGGGCCATAGTTACAAAGACAGCAGCGGGGCCATAGACACAAAGACTGCAGCGGGGGCCATAGCCACAAAGACAGCAGTGGGGAACATAGTCACAAAGACAGAAGCGGGGGCCATAGTCACAAAGACAGAAGCGGGGCCATAGCCACAAAGACAGCAGCGGGGCTATAGCCACAAAGGCAGCAGAGGGGGACATAGTAACAAAGACAGCAGCAGAGGCCGTAGTCACAAAGACAGAAGCGGGCCATAGTCACGAAGACAGCGGTGAGGGCCGTAGTCACAAAGACAGAAGCAGGGCCGTAGTCACAAAGACAACAGTGAGGGCCGTAGTCACAAATAAACCAATGGAATCATAGTAACAATGAGAGCATTGGGGGCCATAGTCACAAAGACAGAAGCAGGGGCCACAGTCACAGAGACAGCTGGGGGATCATAGTCACAGAGACAGCAGCGATGGCCATAGTCACAGAGACAGCAGCAAGGGCCATAGTCACAAAGACAGCAGTGGGCCCATGGTTGCAAAGACAGCAGTGGGAGGCCGTAGCCACAAAGACAGCATCGGGGGCTATAGTAACAAAGATAGCAGTGGGAGGCCGTAGCCACAAAGACAGTAGCGTGGCCATAGAAACAAAGACAGCAGCGGGGGCTGCAGTCACAAAGACAGATACGGAGGCTATAGTAACAAAGACAGCAGCGGGAGCCATGCCCACAAAGACAGAGGTGTGGGGCCATAGTCACAAAGAGAGCAGCAGGGGCCATAGTCACAAAAACAGCAGCGTTGCCCGTGGCCACAAAGACAGCAGCGGGGGTCATAGTCACAAAGACAGCAGCGGGGGCCACAGTCACAAAAACAGCAGCGTTGCCCGTGGCCACAAAGACAGCAGCGGGGGTCATGGCCGCAAAGACAGCAGTGGGAGGCCGTAGCCACAAAGACAGCATCGGGGGCTATAGTAACAAAGATAGCAGTGGGAGGCCATAGCCACAAAGACAGTAGTGGGGCCATAGAAACAAAGACAGCAGCGGGGGCTGCAGTCACAAAGACAGATACGGAGGCTATAGTAACAAAGACAGCAGCGGGAGCCATGCCCACAAAGACAGAGGTGTGGGGCCATAGTCACAAAGACAGCAGCGGGGGTCATAGTCACAAAAACAGCAGCATTGCCCGTGGCCACAAAGACAGCAGCGGGGGTCATAGTCACAAAGACAGCAGCGGGGGCCACAGTCACAAAAACAGCAGCGTTGCCCGTGGCCACAAAGACAGCAGCAGGAGCCATGCCCACAAAGACAGCAGTGTGGGGCCATAGTCACAAAGACAGCAGCGGGGGCCATAGTCACAAAGACAGCAGCGAGGGCCACAGTCACAAAAACCGCAGCATTGCCCATGGCCACAAAGACAGCAGCGGGAGCCATTGCCACAAAGACAGAGGTGTGGGGCCATAGTCACAAAGTGAGCAACAGGGTCCATAGTAAGAAAACAGCAGCGGGGGCCGTAGTCACAAGGACCGAAGTGAGGTCCGTAGTTACAAAGACCAGGCAGGGTACATTGTCACAAAGACAGCAGCGGGGGCCATAGTGACAAGGTCAGCAGCGTGGTACATGGGGACAAAGACAGCAGCGGGGATCATAGTCACAAAGACAGCAGCAGGGGCCGTAGCCAAAAAGACGGCAGATGGGCTGTGGTCACAAAGACAGCAGCGGGGGCCATAGTGACAAGGTCAGCAGGGGGGGCCATAGTCACTAAGACAGCAGGGGGGGACATAGTCACAAAGACAGTAGCGGGGCCATAGTCACAAAGACAGCAGCGGGGGCCATAGTCACAAAGACAGCAGCAGCAGTCTTTTTGACTATGGCCCCTGCTGCTGTCTTTGTGTCTACGGCCCCCGCTGCTGTCTTTGTGATTATGATCCCCACTGCTGTCTTTGTGACTATGGCCCCCGCTGCTGTCTTTGTGTCTATGGCCCCGTGGCTGTCTTTGTGTCTACGGCCCCCGCTGCTGTCTTTGTAACTATGGCCCCCGTGGCTGTCTTTGTGTCTACGGCCCCCGCTGCTGTCTTTGTAACAATGGCTCCCACTACTGTCTTTGTGACTATGGCCCCCACTGCTGTTTTTGTAACTATGGCCCCCGCTGCTGTCTTTGTGGTGCAGATTTATCATGAAAACTTCACTTTGTTCAGCAGAAAAGAAGGGTGCTTACCTCTGGGCTTCGACAAAAAATGTTTGTACATATTGGTGTTGGTTGGGAAGGGGGGCTGATGCCCTAAAAGGAGCCTATAAATGGAATTTGCTTCAGCATCTGTAGCTGTTGGACAAAGAGGAAGGGAAATTGCTGCCCCCCCTTAGTGCGGGCGCCCTAGTCTCTTCCATCGGCAGCACAGACTGGGTTCAAGACTTAGCAGAGCATCGCATGGGGTGCTCAAAATACTCAGCTCCTGGTTGTTGTTCTGTAGTTTTGTTGAGGTTGGTAAACAGCACAGCTGTACCACAAACGAAGCAGTGATAGTGTCTCAAGGGACTGTGTTCCCCCCACACAATGAAACAGGGTAGAAATCAAAGACACACCCCGACAATGTGCAACCATTTCACTGCAAACAGCATTAAAGCGACGCCTCAAAATATTATACATTCAAGTACTTATGATATGAGAAGAATCCTGCCTTGACTGGTAGGACGGAAGGGTCAAAACTGGTATTTAGATACCATTTACCTCTGTGCTAATGTATCTCCCAATGTGAGGAGATTCAGGATTCGTTGTAGGATAGGTGCTATAAAATTAAATTAAATGTGGGTGCTTGTCAAGGGACCCTTGAAGAAGAGCAGGCTGTTATTTGCGTCAAACTGATGCGCAAGATATGGTTCATATATTGTTTTCTTGTTCATCATTAAGAATGTATTTACATATTTAGATTCAGTGGCTTTATTAATAGGAAGTAGAACAATACTGTCACATAGCTGTGTTTGGCCCGGGAAGAAACACTGCCATTTTCACATTCACACGTTTCTTAAGTTGCCTTCTTTTCTACACTATGACTTTTGACACACATTTACTTGCGTGACAGTGCAGAATTAGTTTCTCTGAAACCACATTGCTTACACTATCATGCCACCTTTAACATTTCATACAAGGCCTAGATACACATTGTGCACATGTTGACAATAGACAAATGTCAGCCTGGCTGAAGCCTCGACATGGAAGCATGAATGATGTTTTTATGAATACACACACATTTCCATGCTCAAATCAGCAGAGCACTCTGCTGTTATTGCGAGGTCATTGCTGTATCAGAGTCTTAGCCCAACTGATTCCTGTTTACCCTCTGCGAGGAGGGATGTCCAACTTGTGACCAAGAAGGGGACCTACATACCTTGCCTTCAGGTAATGGGGAGTTAGATCATCCAGGAGGGGATTCTTGGCAGAACACCCGCCCTGGGCAACTAGGTTAGGGAACGCATAGTAGGAGTACACTATACCCAGTACTTATATGACAGCATATATACACTGTTTTAGCACAACGGTGGAATTGTTCGTTCTTTTCACTGTCCTTATATTGCTAATTACTTTTGTCTGCCTTTGTCTATTAAACATTACAACACATATATTTTATTCAAGAATAACAATGGTTCAATAAATATGGAAAATGCTCCCTTGGGTATTTTTTGTGGAGCCTTCTGAGTCAGCACATGTAACTGAGCGAAAAGGTTCTAGATCTGTTACCGACATTTCTTGGGGAGTCAAGGTTGACATGTTCTGAGGTTGCCCAAACCATGTGTTACCTTACTAGTTTTGGGGTACTTATGTTGGCACTGTGAGCTAGCTGGTCCATAGGCCAACAGATCCTGAGGGGGTGGGTGGAATCAGCCTGACACCATCGCGGCGACTATGTTGTCCAACAAACAAACAGTTCTTACTGAGAAAGTGGAAACCATACGACAATATTAAGTGCCCTCAAGTTTGAAATAATCCTGATTGAGCTAACAGTCACTACAGTTTTTAAACATTGTAAGTCTTAGAAGTTATAATTATTATTTTAAAAGTTGCATGAAATTACATTTCTTTATACATCAAAGTTCTTCAAAAGAAATGCCTTCTTTTTAGGGAAATGGAGTGGCCAAAATGCAGATGATAATTGTGACAGTGGCTCTGACAATTCATGCCCTGGGAAGTGCCTCAAGGACTGCGAGAAGGTGTGCACACTTTGCTGCGGTCAGAGAACCATTTACTTGCTATTGTTTGAGTTGGCGCTGGGAGGTTTCTGGGCACTCTATGCGGCGATAACTTAGACATGGTCGCACTTCGAGCTGGGTGGGAACAGGAAATGTGCCGATTGTTGGAGGAATGGTTAAATCTGGAGTAGAATTCACCAATGGACTCTTATGTTGGTTTTTGACACTTGTTATATCTTTTTCACTTCACACTGCAGGGCCCACAAGCTGTGCCACCTGCTGAAGGAAAGAACTGCTTGAAAACAAATATAGCATATTCCAGAACTGGAAGGGAGGGGTGCTTTGCCCTATGTTGGGGGGATAACTCTGCCCAGCAAGCTTATCTGGTAGAAGCCATACAGACATCTAAAGGGACATTTCCCAAGTAGCCATGCCATATCTTCTGGCTACTCATTTAGACAATCGTCCAAGCAAAGTAGAAAGCCGCAGAGCACACGGTGCAGGGACCCAGGACATGGAAAAGAGAGTGAGCATGAGAGGGCCAGAAGGAGAGGGTTCTTGAAGCAGCTACTCCAGCTCTCACGGTGCTTTCCAAAGAAGGTTTGAAACTCGATGTCAGATAAAACTCCAAAGGGGAAAAGATGCAAAATGGCAGAAAACAAAACAGCACAAAGGTCAGTCTCAGTTTCAAACCAGCTGATTGATGACATGTAGGCATACCTGTCTCACTGAAGTCTATGCTGTCTGCAGACCTGAAGCTAAGGACTTTGAAAGTTTAAACTGACCCTACTATCAGAAATGTGTGGAATCTTCCTGTATGGAAAGCAATACAAACTTGGATAACAAGCAATAGAAAAGACAGTAGGTCTTGCTTAGTTGAGTATTAGTTTTTATTGACCAATTCTGGATGGAGGCAACACCCTGCTCAGCTGTCTCTTCATTGCCACTCTAGCATTTCTGAAAGGCATCTTACACTCAGTGGGACAGCTAATCAAAGGCTTGAAGAAATATCTAAGCGCTTCCTAGAGAAAATCTTCTCCAATGCTTGTGATCAGTCCAAACAGAGAAAACATCTAAATTGTAATGGGCCACAAACAGCCAAGGCTTCCTTTACAAAAACAAATTAGTTGGTTTCAGTGTTCTTCAAGGCCCTAGAGGCACACTCGAGCATCCTTTCTTCTCCCTCAGGTACAGCTCCCACACCCTTCTCCTGGCATCCATAGTAATCCTTGTCTCCTTACCCCAAGCAAAAACCTGCAGATCAGGAGCCCCCCTCAGCTCAGATTTCGCACACTCAAACTCAACCACGCACTCCTGACTCCCATCACAATCCACACCTTTCCCCCATAATCTTTCCATTTCTTTTGTCTTAGCAGCCAAGTTAGGAAAGAACCATTCTCAGGAACAAAACCACCTCCACCCTGTTACACAGAGTATTTAAATTGCGAGTAGCATCTACCAAATCCTTCTTGGACATCATCCTGGAAACAACGTGCCCCTGGCATAGTTCCTCAAACTGATCCTGTGACTCTCTGAAAGACAGAGGCTGAGGACAATAGGCCAAAAGACACCCTTTGGAATTTAAAAGCCCCATGGGTGTTACAAAAGCAGTGATATCTTTGGAGTCTGGGTCCAGTCTGATCTGAGGGAGGGCACACCTAAGATCCAAGGTGGCGAAGTATCTTCCATCTGCCAATGTGGACCACATCCCAATTATGTTAGGCAAGGGATCTCAGTCCAAAATAACTTCTTTGTTCAATATCTTTCGACTGATATCACCTCCTGGCATTCCTAGCCACGACTACTGTGGCAAACCACTCAGTTGCCTACTCAGGAGCGATTACTCCAGAGCACTCCACTCTTGCTAGCTCCTTATGTATCTCTCCCTGAATTCTCAAAGGCGTTCTCCTAACTCTTGCACCCTTGGGAATTTCTCCTGGTTTAAGCCTGATGCTGTTAACATAGTTTCTTATGCATCCCAAATCCTTTGTGAAACATGATGGCAGATCAGCACAGTCTCTCAACAACGCACAAACACAGACCTTCGGAGACTATTGGGATCTCAAAAACCACAAAGGTTGTTTTGCTGGGACCAACCCAGAATGTTGCCACCTCTGAGAGCCACAAAGATTTTCTCAGGAATCCCACGACTCTGGTGCTTAATAATGGCCATAAAATACCCTGCATAATTGCCTGAGCACCATACACACCATGCCTGATATCCAGGCAGTGCAGTACCACCCTGTGCTGATAGACAGATTTTAAACACCTCTTCAGAAACTATGCTCAACCTTGAGTACAAGTCAAACATCGGCCTCACCTGTGGCGAGTGCAAATAAAAGTGGCGACAATGGGCAGCCCTGTCGTGTTCCGCGGACCAGCCTCCATGGCTCTGGGCAGCATCGCCCCACGCGCACCCTGCAGTCGGTGCCGTATAAAGCAGACATATCCAGCCACAGAACCGTGGGCCAAAGACCATAAGTAATAGCACCTCGAACAGGTAGCCCCAGTGGGGCATTAAGCGGCAGGCCAGCATCTTCACGCCTGAATTAATCATCATGAGAGGAGTATAAGCAGAAGGGTTGTCCCCGGCTCCCCCCGGTTTAAGTAACATGCATATTTCTCCCTCCCGCATGGTTGATGGCAATATCCATATATCCATGGCCTCCAATGATGCCTTGTTCTATCTCTCCTCCCCCCCAGATGCCGTGCTGAGACTACTACGGATGCTGGACCACTTCGGGAGCCTTTCAAGACTCTGGCTTAACTGCAACAAATTCCTGTTGTTCCCCCTTGCCTGGCTACTCGGTACCCCGATAGACAGCTTCCCTGTGCAGGGACTGCACTGGGAGACGACGTAGTTCAGGTACCTTGGGATTCAGGAAGCACACTCGAAAGTTACAGCTACAACTAAATATAGACAGGGTCTTAGATGCATTGAGGTCATCCATGAATTTTTGGAATACATTGCCACTCTCCCTGATGGGGCAGATGGCCATAGTCCAAATAGCTCTCTTGCCCCATGGTTTGTACATGCTGCAGAACTCCTTTACCCCCTCCTATCATGAGTCTTCAAGCAGCTTGATTTTATTCTATCTCGCTCCTGTGGGCCGGCTGATGCAGTAGAGTGGCCTTGGTGACGATGACCAAACGGAACTGAAGACGGGGTCTGGAAGTCCAGTGGCTAGATCTGTATTACTACGCAGCACATCTTCAGTATGCGGCCCGCTGGCTGGACCCGGGCAACAATTGGGAAAAATGTCTATTGTCCGGTAGAATTGCAGTGGAACGGTTGCCTGAATTACTCATGGAGTATGTGGGACTCCCAGCTGAATTCCCGTACATAATCTGGCAGGCAGCAACAATTTGGCAATGATTTGTCCAGATGGTCCTGAGGCGAGCTCCATTCCATGGGGAACTTACAATTTGGGCATTGAAACTGGTCCGGCAGATGATGGACGGCATGTCCTTCAGGGCATGGAAGGATGGAGTGTGCACCTATTTGGGGGATTTTTACCCTGGGGAGATTTTTATCTCCTTCGAGGAGACCTGCCAAGAATTCTTTGCACCACTCAGGCCTGGCCGAAATTGCCAGAGCATTGTATCATGCTACCCTGCAGCGCCTGACCCTACACAAACTCTGGGAATTCTCTTATCCTGTGGTTCTGGCCACAATTTGATCACACTGTAGTACAGAGCTATGTGTGCTGATGTGGTGGAACATTAATCTAGAACCGGGGACTGGACACGTGTTAACGAGCTCACACATTCTGTTTCATGTAATGCCCACCTTCAAGAGATACACTTCAATTTTCTTTACAGGACTTATCTTACACCCAGGACTTGCATTGCACATCCCCAACCAGAGCTCGTAGTGGTCTACGCTGTGGTGCGAGTAATGTGGATTTCCTGCGTTTAGCCTGGCAGTGCAGTCTGATACAGGACTTCTGGACTCAGGTGGTCGCTGCCATCAACAGGGTCCCACATCTAAACATGACATGCACGCCACAGTTTTGTCTGTTGGACAAGATTAAGCGCCTGAAAGGCAGAAAAACACCGCATAGATTCCTACAATTGGTGTTAGTCTTAGACTGATGGAGGGTAGCCAAGGCTTGGACGGGAGAGAGGGTGCCGGAAATTGCGCAATGGCACAAGGATGTGATGGAGTGGACCTCGGTGGAGGAGACTTACATGCAACTCAATAGACACACAAGAGTGTGATAGACGATCTGGCTGAGTGGAGAGATCTGTGTACTAGCTTGCTGGGCCCGAACTCTGATATGGAGTCAAAGACAGTGATGGCACGAGCACATGAGTGAGGCAATACACGAGGATGAGTGACGCAATGCACGAGCACATGAGTGAGGCAATGAATGAGGATGAGTGGGAGCACGGAGGTCTCCGTTTGCATAAGCACTGTTGGGAGGGGGGCACAAGCATGCGATGCCTGATTTTCCTAGGTTGGGCATTGTAATTATATTGCCCATGGCCCTGCCTGCCAAAACGGCATTTTGCATTATGTGTGTATAGTCATTCACCATGCATATCACTGACTGATGATTTATTTTTGTGTTGTTTTTTTAAACTGGAAAAAAAGGTTTAGAAACAATATCGTCCGCACCAGTTTGCCATTCACCGCCACATCATCAGTGGAACTGCCCAGACATTTTCTCCCCACCTGCAAGACACCGTTCTCACAAACCTCTTTCACTGTGCCCTCTTTGGGGCCTTATCCATGTTTTTACAGCCTTTCTGAAACTGGCCTGTATGAGCACACTTGTGTCACAC
This sequence comes from Calotriton arnoldi, assembly GCA_963921515.1. Classification (NCBI taxonomy): domain Eukaryota; kingdom Metazoa; phylum Chordata; class Amphibia; order Caudata; family Salamandridae; genus Calotriton; species Calotriton arnoldi. The sequence continues at coordinate 52,067 of CAWUFW010023851.1, read as the reverse complement.
CACAAGCATGGCTGGCAATGTGACCAAATATCCTACACTTATAATGGTGTTTGATAATTCACATTAGTTTTACAAGATCCTTCATGTGCATCACATTGATTCATTTTTCGCCACACTTTCCTTCTTCAACACATCAAGACACCTCATCATCTGCTCCACTCTTTGGCAGGCTACGTTTGTGCTGTACAAACACCACAAACATGGATTACAGCTCCATTTTATGCCTGGTGTTAGCAAATCTTAAAACTACTGAAAGTAATTAGAGAAAAGAGTAAGTAAGTATGTAAGTAAGTAATTGTTTCTTTGCATGATTACTAAAACCCGTTGCAATGATTTACATAAAACAGAGGTTAGTCTTGGAATGGTCGAGGTGGGTTGGTAACAAGGACGGCGCTAGCCAGGAGAGGACGTGCTAGTGGGTGGAACGGTAAGAGAGGCCACTCAATGTATTTAAGTTCAAATCTTACAAGACTGGGAAGCTACCTTGGAACCAACAAGGATAGGTTGTTGCTTTATTTAAAGGATAGATGCAGCGGTATAGTATGTATTAATTTGCGGTTAGAAATATGTTAGACTATAAAATGCTCAGGTCTTAGATTATTGGCTCTGTGAGGTCGAATAAGTATCAGAAACAAATGGGGGCCTCATTTACAAACTTTTGACGCACTGCAGCGCAGCAGGCATTCCTGCTGCGCTGTCGTGCGTCACAAGAAAATGGCAGGAATGCACCGTATCCACAAGATATGTCGAATTCCTGTTCTTCTCCCCTGCGCTGGCGCACAAACAGCAGCCATGCACCAGCGCAGGCACCCTTGCATCATGTTGCAAGGGTGCCTGCATTGTGGGGATGATTGTTTTTGTGCAGGAAGGTGTCCCTTCCTGCACAAAACCAATAATTGGTGGCATTTTCCTCTTTCTATGCGTGCTGAAGAGTGCAGTACGCATAGAAAGAAGAAAAAAGGAGGAGAAATAAAAGTATTTCTCCTTATTGCACCCCTCCTATGCCTCCCCTGGGGAGGCGTAGGAATCTGACGCATTCCTAGGTTTGCGATTCCTCATAAATCTGGGAATGTTTCTGTTGGAAACGGGGTTACCGAGTCCGTCACGGTAGCATGGCGCGAGGCGGGAAAGCACGCGAAGGCAATGTGTAAGGCAGTTGTGCAGCACACTCTTACTTTGACTCAGAAATGCGGACGCAATAACATGACACCACACCAGGCTTGTGTATTTAAAATCAAGATCTTTTATATAAATCCAGGCAGCATCAGATGAGGCAGATTAATTCAGATCTACATTTAAAATCATTGCATTACTCAACTGGTGCGCATTCTCATTAAAGCATCATAGCTCATCAACATTGTAGGCCACTAAAAGGCAGCAGGAATCATCTCCTAAACGTAGCACCATTAATGATCACAAGGTGCATTAATAAAACATGGGCCTAAACATGCAATTCACTTCAGGAATATTCAGTTACTTAAAAGGGGGCATTTCACATTACATTTCAAACAGGGCCTGCATTAATCTAGGCGCACCCACATTCAGTACAGTGGGCGTCGCAACTCCGGTACACCTGCAACATAAAACACTTCAACTCTTGGCGGTGTACACCTCAGCTCAATTCAATTAATCACCTTCACACTAGGTAAAGACTTGGCAGTTATAAGCATAGGCCTAGGCAGTAATTACAGTAGGCGTCATCATTAAATTAATGAACAATGTGGGGAACCCCTCAACATGTCCCGTATTCGGGGGCTTCTGTGTCCCTCAGGGGTTAATTCAGGCCAGGCCCACTCCTCTCCGGGGCCTCGCCTCATAGGGATAATTTCAAGGGTTAATGGTGGCCCCCGGCCCCCAGTGGCGTCTCTGCGGGCCCTAGGGGCCTCCTGGGCTCACCTGATGTGTTGGTCGTTGGTCGCGCTTCACAGCGACTGTCGATCTCCCGGGCCGGCCCTTGTTCTGAAGGGCGGGGCCCGGTCGGGGTGCCTCGGCCTTCTGGCCGGAATTGCGGGTCGTTGCGGGGGCCGGTATCACCCTCCTACGGCCCCCGGGATCAAGGAAGTGGATTGCGGGATTGCGGGCTTGCGGGAAGGGGAGCGGGAGCCGGCAGTCCTCTCCGGCCGGCTCCCCGTCTCCCTCTGCGGGTCCGGAGCTCTTCCTCGGCCTCCGTCGGCGCTGGGGGCGTGGCGGGAGCCGGCGCCCAATCGCTGCGCGGCCTTCCCGGGGGTGCGGCCGGCATCCCCGGTTGCCCAGCAACGGCGTCGGCGGGGCCTGGATGCCTCGCTGGTCCCGCTAGGCCGCGGCGTCTTCACGCGGCCCCCTTGGGCCGCGGCGGCGATTCCTTTGGCCGCGACTTCGGCGGTGGGGCCCCGGGCCCGGCGGTGATCTCTGGGGGCAATTTGGAGGCTTCGGTGAGGGCGCGGACGGCGCACCTCACCACACTCACTCGAGGGGGCCTCCCTCACCACAGCACTTCCTTCGGTGAGGGCACGGACGGCGCACCTCACCACACGCCCTCGAGGGGGGCCTCCCTCACCACAGCACTTCTCTTCACGCGGCGGCGGCCGCGGCGGCGATTCAGTCACGAGGTCAGTGACTTGGGGGGGGGCAGTTTCTCCCTCGTGGAGACATAGCGCGGGGCGCACCAGCAGCCTGTGGGCAGGGCTGACTGGAAAGGTTCTTGGGGGGCAGCCCAGCAGCAGGCAGGAATAGATAGGGGGTGAAGGTCTAGCGATTCAGGGCACGGCGCTTTACCTGGTGATCCCCAGTCTGGCAGTTTGGGTTTCAGGCCTTGCTGGTCGGTCGGGCCTACCTAAATTAAGGTTTCTTGCGGCTGTTCTAGATTGGTTGCTTCTTAGGAGTTTCTTGTCAGGAGTTCCTTGTCAGAAGTTTCTTGTTATGAGTTTCTTGTCAAGAGTTTCTTGTCAGAAGTTTCTTGTTATGAGTTTCTTGTCAAGAGTTTCTTGTCAGGAGTTTCTTCTTATGAGGGGGGGAATGAGTTGGTGGGAGTGCTTGATGTTACTTCCCAGCACGCTGAAGGTGGTTCCCTGGATCCCCTCACGCTGGGCAAGGTCAGTGGGTGGTGGGCGTTCCTCAGCTAACTTACTACAGCAGTGCCTAAGCCTTGTCAGCAGCAGTAGTGTAGGTCTCCCCCCTAGGCCCTAAAGCCTGTACTCCGGCAGAGGTTCTCCCAGGATCAGTGGTGCCCCAACTGACTAAAAGATTTCCCTCCAAGCCTCTTATACCCCTAGGTCAGGTGACCCTCCTAAAGGCGGCAAAACATAACTCCTCCCACAGCCCGGAAGGTTCTGGAACCTTCCACATGTCTGGCTATGTGGCCCAGAGGCGGGGACGGGATGGATACTGTATCCCTATGTCCCAGCCTGACCCTGGCTACTAGTGTGTATGTGTGCAAGGCCCCTCTGCAGTAGCAGGGGCCTGTGGCAGCCATCTTGAGTGAGAGAGCACCTGCACCTCAGCACTGGTTAGCAGTGGTAAGGCGCCCAGAGACCTAGGTCCAGTAAAAATACGGTGGCAAAAATGAGGCGCAAAAGGGAAAAAAAAACAGGGCAAGACCACCCTAGGGCTGACAGGTCTAACAGTTTCAGATTCCATGGATGTTGCGTAGGAGCACGCACAGCAACACCCATGGAACGCCCCTTTCACGCAGTGTTTTGTGTGGAAGGGGAACATACTTACAAGGCCATGAAAAGCCACGTAAAGTGGCTTTGCGTGGCCTGTAAATATGCTGCAGCACATTGCACCACCGGAGCGTGAAAAAAGTGATGATCTGGTGGCGCAAAAGTGCCGCTAGGGCCTCGTACATGAGGACCTCGGTGTTTTATCAGGTTTATCATCAATATTGTCTATATTAAGTGTCTTTGGCCTATTGTAGTCTAATGTAATCGTGGCAACTTTACAAATTGATGAATATCAATAAAATGAAAGGGGAGAGGATGTGGCCTAACTGCTAGAGCGGTCAACCTCGAAGCTGGGGAGCCGGGTTCAAGTCTCGGCGTCGCTCAACATCTTGGGATTCTGGGCAAATCACTTAATCTCCCCGTGCCTACCCAAAATGAATGTGTCCATCTGTAACGCAACTGGTGCTCATGTAAAGCGCTCTGTTACCTTTGGGTCGAGTTTGCGCTATAAAAAACTCTAAAAAAAACTTTAAACAAATTCTGCCTTCTCATTGCTGTCATGCTAAGTGTGTTAGGTGCTCTGGCACTTAGGTGTGTGCACAAAGTTTTCTCTCTGCCTATGAGATCAACAGAACACCTATTATCCCGTTCTGTATTTGGTGATCAGATGGAAAAGAAAATGTCACAGCAAACATCAAACTTCCCTAATTCTGTGGTCAAATTATTAGACACAGTTGCTGTGGACATCAGAAACTTTCTGTCCAGCTGGAGGATGTTGCTGTGCCTTGCTTAGTGCTTACCTTGCACACCCTCCGTTTCATTACTCTCTGATGCTACGATGGATGGGGCTGTCACATATGCTGAACTGCAATTTCAACCCTCCGCTGGTGCTCAGGAGGAGGTCACATATGCAACTCTGCACCTTCCAGACTCCAATGGAGCTCAGAAGGCAACACAGGCTGAGCCCACAGCAGGTACGGATTGTATGAATGTGTACAATAACCCCAGCAGCAGGTTAGCCTGACCATCTAAGGTTCTCAGCAGGTAGTGGTGTCTTACTCCTGACTTAGGTCGGACTTACTTTAGAATTTACACGAAAAAGACTTACTTACAGAAGAAAGCTTTGTAATCAGGCCCCCTCTGTTGACTATTAATGCTGCATACCCCTTTGTGTCTCTGGCATGCTATTCACTTGCCCACAGTGGCTTCCCCCCTTTATCTCGTGCAGGTTTCATTTAAATTTCACTCTGTCATGAACACTGTGTCAGAGCCCATTTAAAACTCTACTATTTTTTATCATGTGCTTGCCTGCAGACCCTTTTATCTCTTTGTATTAGAAAGTGTGAAGGTTTAGACACCCACAGAAGTGTTAGCATCATATCTGCCTCCTATCTAGACTGACATATTTCTGTTGTTTATATTATGGACACTACAACAACATTATGGACACTTGCAGTGAAAGCTGACACGTTTCGATTGTTTTTGTTATAGGGGTAAATTATGGAAATGCAAATCGAGATGACACATTTATCACCATACTTATTTTGTCTTTTTGCGACTTTAGTGTCCTCAAACTTATAAACATGAGATAAAATCAGCAATGAGACACAATAAAAACTCAGGAATATAGACATTAATTGAAGAGGCTTCACGACGGAACAATAAAGCTAGATGTCAGGTCAGTTTGCTGCGACCAACCAGCCTCAGCTGGGGACTGCTCCGGGATGGGGTAGAGAAGTGGCCTGCAGTCCAGCACTGCTTATAACATCTGGGCAAGGGCTGCGAAAGATTTATCGAGAGAAGACATGCTGTGTGATCTATCTTAAGAAACTTGATTTATAGGATTGATATTTTGTGCTTCTGCTAAAATGTTAAAAGAACAATTGATGGACGGAATGCTGAACAATGTCAAACATTCACCCCAAATACAGAGAACTGGGCCTAAATCCATTGTTTTTAGCTCACCATGCCATTCAAGTTTGGACCCAGCCATATGCAAATCAGTCTTGACCCTGCTCCCCATGGGTACAGTCCAGACCGAACTGTCAGGTCAGGTCCTCCTTGGACCAGAAACAAGCATCCTAGGACTGATTTCAGGGTATCACCCCTCATGAGCCAGGCCAGCTTGACTCCAGTTCGAGACCAAAGGACAAGGGGACCCTATTCACAAGGAACCAGGGTAGTTATATTATTATCAGAAACAACGGTTCCTGTGGAATAATAAGACTCTATATTGATAAAGAGATGCTTTACATTCGCAATGGGAAGGGTTAAAGTAATGTCAGAGGAGAAGAAACCACATACACCTTTGTATCAGTTTCACACAGTTGTGTTTTATAATTCACAAAGAAAATATATATACAATGAGAGAAAAGAACAGTTGTGCGTGGTGTCCCCAGTGAAAACTGGAACCTAAAGCATTGGTGACATATTTGTGACAATTTTACACGGTTTCCAAAGTATTATAACAGTCGACCATTATCAAATGTACACAGAGTGGACCGCGACTATATACAATGATACGCGCTGGCTTAATGGTTTGCTTTCGTTTTGTGTAGACGACGTTTCGACCCTTTGTGCAGTGTAGGGTCTCATCAGGACCTAGGAATGTAGGGACATCTAGAAAGAGAAGGATACTGAAAGTGTGTGGCCCATTGATTGGCAAAAATGCGAAAAATAGAGCGTGTAGGCAATTGGTTTATGGGTACCTGGTTGGTAGACTGCGCAGCCGCGTGAAGAGTGTGTGCCACAGGAGAGTGATAGTGAAAAGGAAAGGATACTCACATGGGACCCAGCCGGGTACTGATTATGTGAGAGAAAAACAGAGAAGGATATAGTTTAATGGAGGAACATCATGAATCAAAAGGTCACAATGGTCTAAGCACCACTAATTATATTCATTCCAAGTGAGGAACTTACCCCAAGTGAGGGTGAAGGGCTGGCATTCAAGAGATAGCACAGTGCTTCCAATAGGATAGTGTAATGGAGAGGATGACGACACACAGCAATGTGTGTGGACTAGTAAGACTAGTAGGCACTCTGTGGAGAATATGGAAACTTGTCACACCGTGCGGGGGATAAAGCGTCTGATTAATGAGCCTGTTAGAAGTGTTCTTACTGGATTTACTGCTGTTGTGTACACGAATAATGATGAAGTCCACAGGAGGTGCACCGACCTGTGTCTCGTAAAAATTGCCTCCAGTTTAGTCGAAAGGGCAATGTGGTGAGTAGTAACCTGTAAATAGCAGGGAGTATGAATCACTGGGTACACTCTAGCAGTAATGGTTAGTGAGGCATATTGTGACCAAGTGGAGAGAGGGAATCTTACCTAATAATAGTTTTCCTGCACGTGTTCTGTACCAACGCGCATTCGCCCGACAGCGTGAGTCTGTCTGCATGGGTCTTCAACCGGGAGAATCCTGTGAGTCAATAGGAATCAGGGGGTTAATATATTTAAGTGTGGAGATATCAGTATGGGCGCATCAAGAGCCTGTCCCAATCTCACCTTGTATTATGTCGAGTTCCTTAACGCATGTCGGTCCAAAGCGTGGGCAGCACGACAGCGTGTGTCTGTCTGCTGGGGTCCAAATGACACTAAGCAGGGGCTCGCCTCGCCATTAAATACAACAAAGTCCCGCCGAAACCGGATTGACCCGCAGGCATCACTTGTGATTGCCGCTTGTCGGTGTCATCCGGTTTTCGGTGGCCCACTGAAAAAAAGAGAGAAGAAATACCTGATAGTAAGAGTAAGGAAAGGAGTGGAAGAGAGAGCATGAGAAAAAAAAAAAATAGAAGTGCAGAATTTTCAGTGTGACAATTTTGGAGGCTGTCACAGGCAGGTATCTAAGGTCGTATCCGTTCACTTGGCATACTAATTGCACATGGATGAATCCGCCTGGCATAATGATTATTTCCATTATTGATATCCTGTTAGTCGTGGAGGCTGTGCACAGTGATTGCGGGGCTAATGATGGAAGCGTCTTGTGTGTGGCCAGTAGTGTGAGGACGGCATGCCGCATTACATTACCAATTGCCCAGTATACTGTTGTGTACACATTGTCACTCCGCCTAGTGACCGATTGTTGCAGCATCCGGCACTGCGCAGGGCCTCGTGTTGGTAGGTGGCGAACAATTTGTGTGCGCTGCTGGGTGGTGCAGAGACATGGTCAATAGAAAACAGGCAACCCTGGGGTTGCTGTATCATATGATCGGATACAACATCATAGAGCAGCGTGTAAGTGTGGAGCCGCACGAACGTAGTGGTTCATACAATTGAACTGTGCTGCTATTCAAAATGGATGCGAGGCAGTTGAAAGCATGAGCAGAGTGGGGCAAACAAAGTTACAGACAGGCTACTGGACCATGGCCGGGAATTAAATTACAAAACAACATGCAATTATCAGGCCGCAGGAGTGTGACGCTTGCTACAATCGGTCAATGCAGGGCATTGTGCTGTTAACAGTTAAGATGGCATAACAGCATTACAGTGTCAATGAATGAAAATTTAAAAATTTAAAAACATGTTGTACAAAGCAAACCCAGTTCAATCACTGTAGGTATCTATAATATGACTGAAAACAGGAACTACATATACACAGAATCTATCCTTAACAGTGTACACCTGCGGGGGTCTTGACCAGGGTACTTATTATTTAATCTCGTTTCACCTGATCTAGTTTGTTAATGAGGTCACAACTCCTCACCACTCTTCGACAGAATTTAGACCATGGTTTATGGAATTTGGTTGTCTCTATCCAACTACATTCTAGTCGTTGTAGAATCTGTGAGAGGTCTCCACCTCTCTCAGGGGTGACGGCTATTTCAATTATTTGCCATCTTATGTCTTCAGCAGTGTGATTTTCCTCAGAGAAATGAGAAACCAAGGGGGCATTGACCACAGATCGCCGTATACGGCTACGGTGTTGTCCAGTGCGTGCCTTGATTTGTTGTTGGGTTTGGCTAATGTATGGCAGACCACAAGGACACCATATACAGTATACCACATTTCGTGTGTTGCAATTGGAAAAGAATTCCAGTGTGTGCTTTATGTTTGCATGTTCGAATGTATTGGTGTTAAATGTAAAGGTGCAAGAGACACAATTGCCGCATTTGTGGTGTCCTTTGATCTCTGGTAAGCCCCATGTGGATTGCAGTGTGTTGGTTTTACGCACAGTGTTCTCAGTGGATGATCTTACTAAGTGATCTTTAATATTCTTGCCACATTTAAAAGCAAAAATAGGGGTCTCAATCTCAGGGTCAATGCTTTTAACCCCTTGACCGCGATCGGAATTCCGCTCGTGTGCTGGACATTCCGATCGCGGGTGTGGTCGTGACGAGCTCAGCTCGTCATGCGCACAGCGCTACCGCGCAGCATGACGAGCTGAGCTCGTCACGCGCATTGATGGGGTTAATTATGTTCCAGTTCTTGGTTATTAAATTGCGGACTTTGTTGGTGACATTGAGATTCAGAAACAAATCAGTGAAGAAAAACACTATAAGAAATTGGGTAGTAACCCGTTACCAGACATCAGAGATGAGATATTGCGAGTCACCACAGAAGGAAAGAACGAGGGATACATAAGTAAAAAAGAATTTGAGTTCCTTAATGCAGAAAATCCCAGAACCCCTGTCCTCTACACACTCCCCAAGATACACAAGAGCACTACAAATCCCCCTGGTCGACCCATCCTGTCAGGGTGTGGGTCCATCTTGGAACCGATTGGAAGGTACATAGACTGTTTCATTAAGGAGTTTGTCTCGCACAAGATACATATGTGAGAGATACTATGTATATGATTAATCTCGTGGACGGGATGCCTTGCGACATTGAATCAGACTGGTTAGCAACCTTAGATATCTCATCAATTTACACTAACATACTCAAGATGATAGTATTCAGATTATTGAGAGGTTGCTGGAGACAAGACCTAGGCCCATCCAGGTACCAACCTCATTCATTATTTCACTGCTCCGCATTGCTTTACAAGCAAACTATTTTGTCTCGGGTGGCAAATACTAGCAGCAGTGCTCTGGGACTAGCATGGGAGCGGTTTTTACACCAAATTTGGCGAATATTTATATGGACCACGTGGAACAGAAATTTGCCCTTAATGTCACCAACAGGTACCGTTCCAACATTAAATGTTGGAAAAGGTACATAGATGGCATATTTCTCATCTGGACTGGCAGTGAGACAGAATTCAACAGCTTTGTAGTGTACCTTAATAGCATTCAGACACATCTAACCTTCACCTCCACTATACATAAGTCCACCATAGCCTTCCTAGATTTGAATATCCAACATGCTGATGGTATACTGTACACTTCCCTTCACAGAAAGCCCACAGAGAGAAACACGTTTCTATCATATAGAAGCCACCATCCACGTGCCCTAAGGGATGGCTTACCCTTTGGTCAGTTCCTGCGCTTGCGCAGGAATTGTACACGCAAGGAGGACTACATGTTAGAGGCAGAAATATTGAAAGCCAAGCTAGTGGAAAGAGGGTACCCGAATAGACTTGTGAAGAAATCACTGAAACGTGCCTGGTTCTGTCCCAGAGAAGAACTTTTAACTACTAAAGAGAAAACCTCAGTTGACAGACTCATTTGTGTAACCACATTTGGAGTGCACACCAACAAAGTCCGCAATTTAATAACCAAGAACTGGAACATAATTAAAAGCATTGACCCTGAGATTGAGACCCCCATGTTTGCTTTTAAACGTGGCAAGAATATTAAAGATCACTTAGTAAGATCATCCACTGAGAACACTGTGCGTAAAACCAACACATTGCAATCCACATGGGGCCTACCAGAGATCAAAGGACACCACAAATGCGGCAATTGTGTCTCTTGCACCTTTACATTTAACACCAATACATTCGAACATGCAAACGTAAAGCACACACTGGAATTCTTTTCCAATTGCAACACACAAAATGTGGTATACTGTGTATGGTGTCCTTGTGGTCTGCCATACATTGGCCAAACCCAACAACCAATCAAGGCACGCATTGGACAACACCGTAGCCGTATACGGCGATCTGTGGCCAATGCCCCCTTGGTTTCTCATTTCTCGGAGGAAAATCACACTGCTGAAGACATAAGATGGCAAATAATTGATATAGCCGTCACCCCTGAGAGAGGTGGAGACCTCTCACAGATTCTACAATGACTAGAATGTCGTTGGATAGAGAGAACCAATTTCATAAACCGTGGTCAAAATTCTGTCGAAGAGTGGCAAGGAGTTGTGACCTCATTAACAAACTAGATCAGGTGAAACAAGATTAAATAATAGGTACCCTGGTCAAGACCCCCACAGGTGTACACTGTTAAGGATAGATTCTGTGTATATGTAGTTCCTGTTTCAGTCATATTATAGATACCTACAGTGATTGAACTGGGTTTGCTTTGTACAACATGTTTTTAAATTTTTAAATTTTCATTCATTGACACTGTAATTCTGTTATGCCATCTTAACTGTTAACAGCACAATGCCCTGCATTGGCCGATTGTAGCAAGCGTCACACTCCTGCGGCCTGATAATTGCATGTTGTTTTGTAATTTCATTCCCGGCCATGGTCCAGTAGCCTGTCTGTAACTTTGTTTGCCCCACTCTGCTCATGCTTTCAACTGCCTCACATCCATTTTGAATACTAGCACAGTTCAATTGTATGAACCACTACGTTCGTACGGCTCCACACTTACACGCTGCTCTATGATGTTGCATCCGATCATATGATACAGCAACCCCAGGGTTTCCTTTTTTCTATTGACCATGTCTCTGCACCACCCAGCAGCACACACAAATTGTTCGCCACCTACCAACACGAGGCCCTGCGCAGTGCCGGATGCTGCAACAATCGGTCACTAGGCGGAATGACAATGTGTACACAACAGTATACTGGGCAATTGGTAAATGTAATGCGGCATGCCATCCTCACACTACTGGCCACACACAAGATGCTTCCATCATTAGCCCCGCAATCACTGTGCACAGCCTCCATGACTAACAGGATATCAATAATGGAAATAATCATTATGCCAGGCGGATTCATCCATGTGCAATTAGTATGCCAAGTGAACGGATACGACCTTAGATACCTGCCTGTGACAGCCTCCAAAATTGTCACACTGAAAATTCTGCACGTCTATTTCTATTTTTCTCATGCTCTCTCTTCCACCCCTTTCCTTACTCTTACTATCAGGTCTTTCTTCTCTCTTTTTTTCTGTGGGGCACCGAAAACCGGATGACACCGACAAGCGGCAATCACAAGTGATGCCTGCGGGTCAATTCGGTTTCAGTGGGACCTCGTTGTATTTAATGGCGAGGCGAGCCCCTGCTTAGTGTCATTTGGCCCCCAGCAGACAGACACACGCTGTCGTGCTGCCCACGCGTTGGACCGACACGCGTTAAGGAACTCAGCATAATACCAGGTGAGATTGGGACAGGCTCTTGATGCGCCCATACTGATATCTCCACACTTAAATATATTAACCCCCTGATTCCTGTTGACTCACAGGAGTCTCCCGGTTGAAGACCCATGCAGACAGACTCACGCTGTTGGGCGAATGCGCGTTGGTACAGAACACGTGCAGGAAAACTATTATTAGGTAAGATTCCCTCTCTCCACTTGGTCACAATATGCCTCACTAGCCATCACCGCTAGAGCATAACCAGTGATTCACGCTCCCTGCTATTTACAGGTTACTACTCACCACATTGCCCTATCGACTAAACCAGAGGCATTTTTTACGAGACACAGGTCGGTGCACCTCCTGTGGACTTCATCATTATTCGTGTACACAACAGCAGTAAATCCGGTAAGAACACTTCTAACAGGCTCATTAATCAGACACTTTATCCCCCGCACGGTGTGACAAGTTTCCATATTCTCCACAGAGTTCCTACTAGTCTTACTAGTCCACACACATTGCTGTGTGTCGTCATCCTCTCCATTACACTATCCTATTGGAAGCACTGTGCTACCTCTTGAATGCCAGCCCTTCACCCTCACTTGGGGTAAGTTCCTCACTTGGAATGAATATAATTAGTGGTGCTTAGACCATTGTGACCTTTTGATTCATGATGTTCCTCCATTAAACTATATCCTTCTCTGTTTTTCTCTCACATAATCAGTACCCGGCTGGGTCCCATGTGAGTATCCTTTCCTTTTCACTATCACTCACCTGTGGCACACACTCTTCACGCGGCTGCGCAGTCTACCAACCAGGTACCCATGAACCAATTGCCTACACATTCTATTTTTCGCATTAATGCCAATCAATGGGCCACACACTTACAGTATCCTTCTCTTTCTAGATGTCCCTACATTCCTAGGTCCTGATGAGACCCTACACTGCACAAAGGGTTGAAACGTCGTCGACACAAAACGAAAGCGAACCATTAAGCCAGCGCGTATAATTGTATATAGTCGCGGTCCACTCTGTGTACATTTGATAATGGTCGACTTTCATAATACTTTGGAAACCGTGTAAAATTGTCACAAATATGTCACCAATGCTTTAGGTTCCAGTTTTCACTGGGGACACCACGCACAACTGTTCTTTTCTCTCATTGTATATATATTTTCTTTGTGAATTATAAAACACAACTGTGTGAAACTGATACAAAGGTGTATGTGGTTTCTTCTCCCTCTGACATTACTTTAACCCTTCCCATTGCAAATGTAAAGCATCTCTTTATCAATATAGAGTCTTATTATTCCACAGGAACCGTAGCTTGACTCCAGTGGCATGGCGAGCACGGGACTCACGTCTGGGCATACCCGTCCCACTCGGGGTGACAAATGCAAAAAGAACAATTGAAGGGCAGAATGCTGAACAATGTCAAACATTTACCCCCAGTATAGAGATCTGGGCCTAAATCCATTGTTTCTTTTGCTCACCACGCCTTTCGAGTTCGGACCCAGCCACATGCAAATAAGTCTTGACCCTGCTCCCCATGGGAACAGTCCATCCCAAACTGCCAGGCCAGGTATCTCATCACTTTTTGTGTGTTTCATGTACCGCCCTAAGTGGCATGGGTATGCCCAGATGTGTGTCTCATGCTCACTGTGTCACTGTAACCAGGTTGTACCTGGCTGATGAGCTCATTACTGGGCCGGTCCTGGGTTCCTTGTGTTCCGGTTCAGGGATGGCCTGGCTTGGCAGTTCAGGCTGGCCTGTTACCAAGGGGAGCAGGGTCAAGACTGATTTGCATATGGCTGGGTCCAAACTGGGGTGGTGTTCTGAGCAAAAAACAATGGATTAAACCCAGATCTGTGACTCGGGTGAATGTTTGATTTGTGCAGCATTCCGTTCATCATTTGTTCTTTTTGCCTTTGTCACCCTAAGTGGGAAGGATATTGCCAGACGAGGGTCCTGTGCTCACTGTACCACTGGAGTCAAGGTAGCCTGGCTAATGAGGGGTGACACCCGAAAACCAGTCCAAGTGTGCTTGTTTCCGGTCCAGGGAGGACCTGGCCAGACAGTTTGGGCTGACCTGTTCCCATGGGGAGCAGGGTCAAGACTGATTTGCATATGGCTGGGTCTGAACTAGGGCGGCGTTGTGAGCAAAAAAACAATGGATTAAACCCAGATCTGTGACTGGGGTGAATGTTTGATTTGTTCAGCATTCCGTCCATCATTTGTTCTTTTTGCTTCTGCTAAAGCGTTAGCATAGTGCTTAGAAGCACCAGTAGGGTGTCAGGATGCTAGACATTTGCTAACCATGTTAGGGATGTTTATCTTGTTTCCACTGGCCAAGTGATGCACGGCTGCATTTTCTTTTATTCAACGTGGTTATCGTTCATATTATATGCACTAGACTTGGGTTTTAGAAATAAACATTGTAATGTATTATCCCGTATTTCTTACTGCTATTTTGAGGGTGTTATTAATTTACGAAAGAGGGTTTGGAATTCTACTGAGTCCTTTAAGTCATCTAGTGGGACTAACCGTGACCAAAAACACCACCTACACAGTATTGCTCAGCGGGTTGTGTATGGGTTGTAGTCCAAATGGATTACTAATTCGTGTTGGTGGATTGAACTAAGTCCTTGCACCAGGGGGTTAGAAATCTGACCCCTGCAGCCCTGGGGACGACCCCCCAGATCGTGAAAACTCAGCAGGTTCACCTCAGCCATTCTGCTTTAGTTGGAGGATCTAATTTTGTAGAGCGCCAGGCACAACTTCTAGGCACTGACTGACTCTGCTTGCGGACAGCAATTTGAAAGATAGAAAGTTTTCAGCTGTTGTTTGAAAGGCCATACAGACGTCATGAGTGTGCAATAATATTAAGATAGCACATAAACATAGTTCTTTTGGTGACATGTTAATATAAATGTAGTAAAAGCTGTCAGAGGTACTTTCATTGGTCAGCAGTAATCGTTACAAAATTACAAAATGATACCACAGAGGGTATTTTTCGTGGTATTTCAAGAAATAGCATTTTGCACAATTAATGTAAATGCAGCAGACAGATTTTACAGCTGAACAATTCAAATACCAGCAACAACAAATTGAAAAACTGCTGATGCTAACCCTGGGGGGGGGGGTTAACCATTCTAGCGCTCGTAGGAGAGTAGCTGTCCCAGCAGTAGTAATGCTGGCATACTGTGGTGTGTCAGTGTTATTTCCTCTGTGTGTACTTCCTGTATGACTTGTATGGTGCTGCTGTGCCGAAGATTTTAAAGTCAGCGAGAAATGACGTGCCTGTGATGTCACTGATAGAACGTTGATGCTGAGCGGAAGTGACTTTGAGGCAGGTGGGCATAGGCTGCACATGATGTAGGTTTTAGAAGGAGAGGGGGTCAGAGGTCAGCAGACACATCATTTAACAGCCAGCCCCGATACAAGCCTCAAACAGATACTCCCAGGGGTCATATATATTTTTGAGTTAATCAGGGCAGGACTTCCTCAGGCTAATCCTATGAGAGTTTCTTGGTTCCTTAAACCTGAGCTTTCAGGAAGCCATCATCCCTTTCTCAGCAGGAGTGCTGCAGGTGAGACAGAAATCCTGCAATAAATAGTATTTCAGATTAACTGTCATGATTCCACATAGTGTTCAGCCAGCGTCAGACTTGGCCCAAAGGGCAATTGTAGGAAAGTGCCCATTTTTGCATGGGTACCCCCCACTTTTTGCCTGACATCTGATGCAACCTGACTTGATGTGCCCTGGGTCCCTGCCAATCAGGATCCCAGGGTCTGTGCTCTTTCCCAAGACTTTACCTTTGTATCCACAACTGGCACATCTCTGGCCACAGGTAAGGCCCTTGTAAAAGGTACCATGGGTACCAAGGGCACTGCGACCAGGCAATGCCTCTAAGGGCTGCAGCACTTATTGTGCCACCCTTAGAGGTCCTGTACCTTAACACCCACACACTGTCATTGCAGGCTGCGTGTTCTGGTGCAGAGAAAAGTAAAGAGTTGACATGGCACATACCTCTGTGTGCCATGACTGCAACCCACTTCTTGAGGCCTAGGTAAGTCACCCTCTAGTATTGTAAGTGTAGTAAAGCCATAAAGAGTATATGGTCTGGGAAGTGGTCACTACGAACTCCACAGCTCCATAATGGCTTTTCTAAAAACTGGGAGGATTGGTAGCAAACTACTCGGGACATTAAACCCACACTGATGCCAGTTTTGGATTTAATGTAAAGTGAACTCAGAGGGCATCTTAGAGATGCCCCCTGAAAATGGACCAGCCCTGGTGTGGTGCCTGAATGGCTACCCATCATTTGCCACCAGCAGACAGGTTTCTGGACCCCTAGGTAGAGAGCCTTCGCTCTCTGAATCCAGAAACAAAGGCCATCCTGGGCAGAGGTGTCATGCCTCCTCACCCAGGATGGGCTGGGTCCACGAAAGGGGAAGCTTCAAAGTCCCGCCGCCTTTGGAAGCTGTCCATGCCTTTTGCTGCCCCCAGCAACTGGCTCCCACCGGGTCTGGCCCCCACTTTGGGTGGGAGAATCAGCAGGAAAACCAAGCTAGGAAGAAAGGTGTGCCCACATTAGCTAACCCCACACCACAGGTGGGGGAGGTGAGGTGAAGCATACACCTCAGTCCCCTCCATCTTGAAGATGGGGGACTCAGCCAATTAGGGAGAGGCTCATGCCCCCTACCACTAGAGGGTGGCATAATAGGAGGTGTACCCACCCTAAGGAATAAACCCATTGGTCTCGACCTGCACACCCCTTTAACGCCCCTAAATTTAGTATTTAGGGGGAACCCTGAACCTTGCCTCCTCAGATTCGACGAAGAAAGAAGGACCGAAGAGCCGTGCTGACCCAGGAAGAAGAAGAGGACACCAACTGCTTTGGCCTCAGCCCTACCGGCCTGTCCCGTCTATGACCTGCCTACAGCAAGAACCCCAGCGAGTCCAGCAGCCAGCAACCACCTGAGCCCAGAGGACCTGCCGTGCAACCATCTTCCAGACTATGTCTCTTGTGAGCACAGGATTTTCTCAAGCAAAGACTCATCCACAGAATCTGGATTCCGGCGACTTCGCAATTCTTCACCACTCTGAACCCGACGCCCACAGCCTGAGTTTGAGTGGCCCAACACCACAAGGATGTCTTTCCAGTGATCCTGACCTGAGATCTGGTGATCCCCGACCTCTCTCAAGCCTCAAGATGACGCCTGCAGCCTCAACCTGATGGATCCCCCTGACCGCGACCGAAGCTGGTAAGAACAAGCATTGGCATAGCCAATATGTCTCGCCTTTGGGACCTTATAAGTGTTTAGCCATGCAACAGTTGATGTTGTTGCACCAAGGATATTGTGCTGCATAACTAAATACTTATAAGGTCCCAAAAGCGAGACCTATTGGCTATGCCAATGCTTGTTTAGTTTATACCGCTGCATTCTTCACAGCTTAGGTTCTTTATTAACTCAGACCCCCTTTGGCAGTTTAACCTGATTTGAACATCATATATGTAGAGACATAGTGGTCATGTCCTTTGGACACAGTTCAAGTTTAATATTTGTGTGAAGTAGATGTGTGTTTTGATGTCTGCTTTTAAGGAATTGTAAGTTTTATAACATCAGTGGAATAGAGCTGAGTCCGTTGTTAAACCAGGTGAAACTGGTGTTGTACCAACCGTTATGTTTAGTACTCAGCCGAATAATGACGTGAGTATTCTGCCAATGCTGAATATATTTTTTTTAATAGAAGTCACATTTTCTGTATGATCTCTCTGTATATTTTACCGCCTTCTTGATGATTTTGGGGCGTTATGACTGCGCACGGTGACAGTACCATTGAGTCTCACAGTGCGTTTTCTGTGTTCCTAAAAGCTAAAGCAAAATGGCTACACCCAATTGGGTTGTTGGACTTTCTAGTAAGTTTGTGGTAAGTGGGCAAGAAAATGCATCCGCTGCAGGGAAGTTAAATGTCACCTATGGCCTGCAGTGTTTATTTACTCCATCCCTTATAAGAATTACTTGTTATGTAGGCCTCAAGGTACACCACAGTAGCCTGGCTGGCTGCAATTTAAAAAGGTGCAGTAATGTATCATAGAAAGGTGCTCTGTCATTAAGAATCTCCCTCTTTTTAAGTGTGCCCTGCAAGCCAACAAGGTTTGGTGCTATAGATATTAAACTGGGACATGCTAACTATTAAAGAAAAGTATGCTCCAGTAGTGAACAAGCA
The DNA here is from genome assembly GCA_963921515.1 of Calotriton arnoldi. Classification (NCBI taxonomy): domain Eukaryota; kingdom Metazoa; phylum Chordata; class Amphibia; order Caudata; family Salamandridae; genus Calotriton; species Calotriton arnoldi. The sequence continues at coordinate 33,776 of CAWUFW010023851.1, read as the reverse complement.
GCCAAATTATGTTTCTTACCATATAGGCAAAGTGGCATTTTCCTATGAAGAGGCTTGATTGTAAGCAAAAGTCTGTTTCTAATGTTTTCCGCACTAAAATACCAAAAACCTGCTTAAAAGTTCGTTTTTATGGCTTTTTATGAGAAATCCAGTTCGGTGTAAAGTCATAGTAGATTTTTAATGGCTAGAATGAAAAGATAACCTAAAAATCATACCTTGTGGCGCCTAAAAGTATAGCAGTGAGAAACCAGTTCTCCTGACTTTGCCTTCGCGCCAGTGGCGGTAATTAGCAACCCAGCACACTCGCTCACCTCTGAGAGTAGGAAACCCGTTCTAGGGCTATAATTAAACACTGAGGGCCCGATTCTGATGCGGGTTGGAAAAGCTTCCCGACCGAGGGCCTGATTCTGATGCGGTTAGGAAGGCCTCCTAACGGCATTTGCTCCTTCCAAATCGGATCGGGAACGTGTCTTCCCGACCGAGGGCCCAATTCTGATGCGGTTAGGAACAAATGTTCCCATTGAAGTCAATGGGAGTTCAACCAAATCGTATCTGGAAGCATCCGGATGCATCCTACTCCGCCGGTCGGACTTTCCCGATCCGAGTGGGTCGGAAACCATTTCCCAACCGATTCGGTCGGGAAGCTTTTCCAACCCGCATCAGAATCGACCCCTAAGCTGGGATGGGCCATTTGTGAGGAGTAGGAGCAGAGGCCAGAGCAGCAGCTAAGATACCATAAGGAGGCCAAAGTGATAAAACCTTTTTCACCCAGGTTCCCAAATCTGTAAGCGGCTTTTCCTCATTTCCATATGACTTGTATATATGATTTGTAAGAGGTCATTACACCTCCTGAAATGTGAGCCTGACCTCTATCGTTTTCAATAGAGGCATCAGGACAGGACATGCTGAGAATGAGTGTTGGTGGAAATACTGCATTAACTGGGTCTTGGGAAAAGTACCAATAACTGGCTGGTGCTGTGGATGACCGCTCCTAAAAACATTCCTGGACCTGAAAGAAACATCAGATAAAAGACCTCCCTGTGAAGAAGCCTATGGTGACTTCTGCCCTCCATTTGAACCAAGGATTGGTTGGCAACTAACACAAGGACACAGTATAATAAAGAATCATTCCACCCTCTGTAGAAAAACAAATGGCCATTTGAGTGGACTATAGTGGACCCTGTGAGAGCAATGGCTGAATAGCGACCTGTAGCCTAGAAGCTTTTCCTTGGACCTTGATGCTGTAGGAGAGACCAGGTGTAATGTTACTATCATCAACAAGATGTGGGCGCTGTCATTTTTCTGACCTCTGGAGAACCAGAGCAAAGCACCAAAAGGTGTCCTTGTCTGCTAAGGATTCACGGTTTGGGCAGCTCAAACACGTTTGCATTTGAGTTTAAGGCTGCCCTGGGACAAAGGCAAATAATTGGGAGAGGATGTGGTGTTACTCCCAAAACAGCCGAATTTAGAACCGGGGAAGCAGGTTTGAGAGTCTGTGTCCACTCAAAGTCCTGTGATTCTGGGCAAATCACTTCATCTCTTCGTGCCTAAAAAACCGAATGCGACCCTGTGTAATGTAAATAATGCTCATGTTTAGCCCTTCAATACATTTGGGTAGAATTAGCGCATACATTTCTTTTTTTTAATTCGAAAGTGTCCAACCCTTTGAGTCCTGATCAGCTACAGCTCCTTCCCTGCCTTGATGGAGACATCTGAGAACCAGGAAAAAGCCTGTCTGAACAGGAGTTGTGTGAAGCAATGAATTCATCCCAGCAACAAAGCACTCTGGGAGGCACTGAAATGCAACTTTATTCTGAGGAGAGCTTTGGCACCTAAACTGAAAGCTTGAGGGGGCTTGATGTCATTGAGGGATCTACTGCTTCAGCATCCCACATTATTCTGCTGGAAGAAACAGAATCAAAAAAGTGAAAATGCCCTAAGATAAAACTTTTGACCATATGACCCACAATGATTGCAAATCACCCTCTCGATTGCAGTCGGCCCTTCAATCCCTCCTAAGTCCCAGTCTTTGCATATTGACTTTCATTGGCCCTTTACTGTTTCTTGGTGCTTTTTGTCTTGTGCATTTAAAAATCCATATCTCCAATTCCTATAATCTATTTTTGTATTTCGCTTATTACATTTTTTATGATTTTTCTTATTTGTTTTGTAAATGTTACTATATGTTAACTTTAATCCTGCGATATACTACATGAAACTATTGTACATTTCTCTATAGAATAGCCTATTGGTTGTGCAGTAGCTAGGACTTGAGCAATTTTTTCACAGTGAACAGTATTGCCCTAATAAAATTGTGTTTTAGTAAATTAATAGCGTACTTTCTGAAAAAGTTATAAACCAAATAAACACATTTGATAATGGAGATAAAAAGATGATTATATATTCTGGTGTTCCTCATGATTTCATATGCACATAAAAGTTCGGTCACAATAAACTAACGTTTGTTTTCTCCCCGTACAGAAGAAATAAAAGGTAATCGTTCGCAAAAAATGTGATACACAACCACGTATGAATTGGGCTGACTTGTCTAGTCTCCTCACACAAATATAAGCAATGTCTTCTCCAACTGCATGGACACAGCTTCATCACAGAACCATAGAAGCTCAGAAATCAATTCTCATCATCCATATACCCATTAAAAAATAAAAAACGTAATCCATAATCGAGCTTTGCTTGCCTGTTTTGTGCTGTTTAAGCTATTTCAATGTGTGGCAATTTTTGCTAAAATACCTAGGGCCTGATTCACAGAACTAACTTACGTCAAAAACGTAAAGTTAGTACTTTTTGTATTCACAGAATACACTTACTCATTTTGGTATTCACAGAATGCACTTACTCATTTTGGTATTCACAGAATGCACTTACTCATACTAACTTTATGTCCGCACTCGGGCCGGAGATTCCGTCCCTTTGGTGGCGATTCCGGCCCGGAGGTGGAGATTCCGGCCCTTTGGTGGAGATTCCGGCCGGTTGTGGAGATTCCGGCCGGTGGCGGACATTCTGCCACCGGCCGGAATCTCCACAACCGGCCGGAATCTCCACCATCGGGCTGGAATCTCCACCAAAGGGCCGGAATCTCCACCTCTGGGCCGGAATCTCCACCTCTGGGCCGGAATCTCCACCTCCGGGCCAAAATCTCCACCAAAGGGCCGGAATCTCCGGCCCGAGTGCGGACATAAAGTTAGTATGAGTAAGTGCATTCTGTGAATACCAAAATGAGTAAGTGCATTCTCTGAATAACAAAATGAGTAAGTACATTCTGTGAATACCATAATGAGTAAGTGTATTCTGTGAATACCAAAAAGTACTAACTTTACGTTTTTGACCATAGTTAGTTCTGTGAATCGGGCCCTTTCAGCTTTTTAGGAGCAAAAATCGATGCATAAACAAACTTTCAAACTTTTCCATTAATTGCCTAAAAATCTGCGGAAGATTCTCTACGTATAATTCAATGTGAGTGCAAAAACAAAATAACGTTTTCATGTAGCATTTGTAAATTCAGATTAGCATAGTAAATAAGTATTACCTGACTGTTTACTTGTAAACTGCCGGATGATAAACTGCTGAGTTACACCCATTCGGATTCAAACTTGTCAAAGTTAAATGCATCTACAGTGCTCTCTGGCATTCACATTGTGTGGATTGAGTTGACCGCATTTAAATTACTTTAATTATATAACCTGGTGATATAATGCAGCCTATCTCATGGCTGTTTATATGTGTCCATTATGTAGTTTAGTTGTATGTTTATGTCTTATTCCTTGGGTGGCTGCAAAATGCTAGAAATGCAAACAAGCGCGCGCGCCTCGCAAGTTTGAAGAGGAGAGGAGGAGGCAGCAGGGGGAGGGGGCCTGCGCCTGTTTCCCTTGCGGGAGCGAACTTTGAAACCATCTGTTAATTACAAACAGATGGTTTTAAAGCTAGCTCCCGCAAGGGAATCGCCAAACGTGCACGCGTTGCCATTGAAGGCAATGGAACGCGTGCACGTTTTTGGCTGAAAAGCCGAAGCGATTCCAAAAGGTCTTTTTGCCTATGCAGCGCATGCGCGCTGCGTTGACGAGACCTAAAAACGGATGCCAGAAGACACCCCTGCACCCAACAACCCATGGCCTTGGGTGGCCTAACCGACGGTGTCCAGGCATTCCTCAAGATCCCAACTTACTGCTCCAGCCGGTAGTCGTCTTCAGGAAGACTCCCTGCCCGAGCCTGCAGCAACTTCATACAACCGAAGGTGTCCATTGAACGCACATGGTCCCCGATGTCCTTTTTGCACCCTGCACCAGGCCGCCCAGTGCCGCTGATGGTGCAGCTCCTGTGTTGGTCGTTGGCCCCTGCAGTTCTGACCTTAATCCCAGAAGATTTGCTCCCACAACTGAGTGGTCTGCTCATCAGCAGTCCCTAACCGAAGGCCCCTTAGCCCCATTGACTAACATTGGACCCCTGCACTCTGCACCCGGCTGCCCCGGTGCCGCTGGTAGTTCAACTTGAGTGCCCATCTAGCCCTTGGGTAAAGTTGGTCCTAACCCCCAAAACTCCCACTCGTAAGTCGTGTACTTACCTGGAAAACCGCTAACACTCTTCTCCCATAGGAACCCACATTTTAGGGCCTAATAAGTACTAAGTGTTGAACTGATGTTTGTATGAGGAAAAGAGAACTAAACTGTGAAAGCATAAAAAGTCTTACTTACCTTGTTTTGTGAGATCCAAAGGTGTGGTATCTAGACATACCACCCCCAGTACTCAAAGTAATCCAAAAGTAACTAAAAAGTAATCTGAAAGTAATTACTGTGTAATTCAAACTGTTTCCAAAGCAACTACAAACCTGTAACAATTGCAAATTTAATCACAACTGCATTTCCTTGAAAGGTCATGCTCTTGAGAGTATATTTTATGTACCTGTGCCAAGTCCTGCTTGGTTCTAAAATAAAACAAAAGTATACCTTTTTTATACTTACCTAATTGGTCTGGATTCTGTCTCTGAGCGTGTGTAATCAGTCCTTGATTGAGTGAATACAATTAATGCTTAATACACCCTCTGGATAAGCCTAACTCCTTGCCCACACTACCACAAAGAGAGCAGTTAGTTCTTACTAATTTAGCCTTTGCTATCCCTCTGGGGACTCCCTGGACTCTATGCACCCTATGCCTTACTTTGGTATAGCATATACAGAGCCAGCTTCCTACAGCAATCAAGCAGTGCTTGATGGGCTGGTCTGACAGGTCAGTGTGTGAGTCTGTTTTATGGGCTGCTGAACCGGGTTTGTCTATTGATTTCCCTGATATTAAAATAAACATTGCCTGCAGCAAACTCAAATTAATTCCGTCTGCCATATCTTGTGAACCACTTATACAACATGGGGCAGATTTACAAGAAAGTGCCGCAGCGCAGCACCGCAAGCCATTTGGCTGTGTCACTCTACGGCACTTTCAGAGCACAGGAATGCAACATATTTACAATGATATGTTGTATTCCTGTGCTCTCCCCTGCGCTGGCGCACAAACAGCTGCCATGTGCAGGCACCCTTGCACCATGGTGCAAAGATGCCTGCATCATGGGGAGATTGTTTTTGTGTAGGAAGGGGCACCTTCCTGCGCAGAAAACAAACACTACAGGCATTTTCCTCTTTCAATGCGTGCTGTAGAATGCAGCACGCATTGAAAGAGGAAAAAAACGAGGAGAAATGAAAATATTTTTCCTCCTTGCGCCCCGCTTAGGGTGGCATAGCATACTGGCGCATTTCTGGAAATGTTTCTGGTTCCATGGGTATTGCCTGGGAACACCCATGGAACGCCCCTTTCACGCAAAGTGCTGCGTGTAAAGGGGCCATATTTACAATGACAGGAAAAGCCACGCAGGGTGGCTTTTCCTGTCCTTGTAAATATGGGGCAGAGAAATGCGCTTTCAGTGCGTCACAAAAAGTGACGTACTGGCAGCGCAAGGGGCTTTTAAATCTGCCCCCATGTCTTTACAAGTTAAAAACTGACCTAATTTGCAAACATGGGCCACTTTTTTAGCCATCTAATTCACAAATGGGGGAGGGGGCTTTTATTTTTCTGCCTGGGCCTATTCTTTGCCCCAGTTCGACCCTGGGTGCAGCATTGAGGAAAGGGAGTTATTCCCTTATGCGCCTCAGACGTGGGCCCCTTGCTCACTTTGCCACTGGATTCAAGCTAGCCTGGCTGATGAGGGGTGTTACCCCGAAACCAGTCCCAGGATGCTTGTTTCCGGTCCAGGGAGGACCTGGCTTGGCAGTTCGGGCTGGACTGTTCCCATGAGGCACAGGGTCAAGACTGTTTTGCATATAGCTGGGTCTGAAATGGGGTGGCGAAGTGAGCTAAAGAATGATGATGGATTAAACACAGATCTGTGACTGGGGGTGAGTGTCTGAAAAGTTTCAGCGCTCTGTCCATCATCTCCTTGTGTTTGCTCAGAGAACTTCACGGCATGGCGAAAAGAAGGCTTTATGAGGAGTATAGGAAATAAAAGCAGTGTCCCTGAAGGGTAAACCTATTTGTGCACTCACCCATGAGTGTTAACACCGCCAGACGGAAGTAAAGAGCTGTGAGCATGAAGTCATGTCGCTGATCAAGGTCTGTTGAAGGAACTTTTTATGTAACACAGCCTCGTAAAACGCATAAGGTTATTTGGGCAGTTGTTAGAATTGAAATTGTTATTGCCCCCTTGCTCTTGCTTTATATTGTGTTAAGTCAGCATTCATGATGCCATTTTTATTAGCAGCCGCCATTTTGCTCTATGATTGAAACTAAGCTTCTGTATCATGTTGCTTGCTTCAGCAGAAAGCTGCTATGATGCATTTGTGTCTCTCAAGGTTGGGCCTCGCTGTGCTAATGAATACATTGTTTTGTACTTCTGCATACCTTTCCCATGAGATGGAAGCCTGCTCCCACTGGTTTAGCTGCGAAGGCAGGCAGAGTGACCTTGGTGCACAGATAGTGTGTGCTCAGACTCAGAATTGAAACTTACCCCTCTGTCTTTCTGCATGTGTAACTGGTCCCAGCTGGAAATTTCCAGCTTGGCCATGTCTTGTGGGTATTGGACATGTATATTATGTTTTACCAAGTGTTCTGAAGTCAATCCCTCGGCAGTCATCTCAGGAGACTGTTCAGACTGGGCTCCGCTGCAGCGCAATATTAATAAATGCTTTGGTTTGTATTCTCTACTGTCTGATCGACTCTTCATTTCCTGGAAGGCAGAGAGGTGGTCGTGAGTGACCCGGGTGGCCCGATTCGGGTCACTTCCTTCACAGTGAGTAGTGAGTGACCTGTGGTACTCTTCACCTGCTGTCACATAAGAGGATCAGACGGAGTTACACTCTCCACCTGCTGTCACATAAGAGGATGAGAGATGTGAGTGAAGCTGAGTTGCACTTGAGTCTGTGTCCTGTGCCCTTTGTTACCTGTTAGAAGCTAAATACACAAACCAGTGTAACCCAAGCTAATGGTGCGGAGCGTTGCTTATTACAGCTCACTGAGCATCTTATAACCCACAATGATGTGTTTGCCCATCAAGTATAGAAATGTGAACATGTTTAGCGTAGAACAGGACCAAATTACCTACTATTTTAAAAATAATACAAAACATTTTAAAGTTCTCATCATGGCGTACACATCCTTGTATGCTCTGTATGGAGTTTTTCAAAGAATTCAACTTCTTCTGAGCCCTGCTGCTGAGGCTGAAGGGGCCTCTCTTTCATTTGCTTTTGAAGAGACAGTGGAAATAAATGTCAGTTTTTGCATTTTTGTTGGCAATCAGTGCACAATATTAGTGTTTTGTCTAGTCGTCAGTGTCCACCTGTAGAGAGGAGAGGTGAACCCAAGAAAGTCTATTTAACAACCACCCTAGGATATGAAATATAGGGGCATATGTACAAAGAAATGGCGGAGTGTGTCGTTAGCCTCCTTGGCTTAACGACACGATTTGCCACTGCTGAAACGCAGAGCTGCACCATATTTACAAGAATATGATGCAGCCCTGCGTTTCCCCCTGCGCTGGTGCTAAGTTTGGCAGCCTAGCGCCAACGCAGGCACCCTTGCACCACAGTGCAAGGGTGTCTGCTTTCAGGGGTAGATTGTTTATGTACAGGAAGGTCCCCCTTACTGCACATAAACAATCTTTAAATGCCACTTTGTAACTTCTATGTGTGCTGTTTAATGCAGCTCACACAGAAGTTGCAAAACTGCATTTTTTAAATGATTGTTTATGTGCAGGAAGGGGACCTTCCTGAACATAAACAATCATTATCCTTTTGCTGTTTTCATGTGTGCTGCACAACGCAGCATATGTGAAAACAGCAAAAACTAGGAGAAATTAAACATTTTCCTCATTGCGCCAGGTTTTCCCTGATCTTAATTCTGGCGAGCCTCCTATTTACACCTCCCTTGTAAATAGGAGGCAGCGTCAGAATCAATGGGTGTTGCGGTGGAACGCCCACAGCAACACACATTGCCCTCCCCTTTCACATTAAGCATAGTGTGAAAGGGGGCCTTATTTACAAGGCTGCATTAAGCCACGTTAAGTGGTTTAACGCTGCCTTGTAAATAAGGCAAAGCCCCTATCGCCACAGGAACGTCCTGAAAAGTGACGTTCCCTTGGCGATAGGGGCTTGTACATATACCCCAGAGTCTGCACAACAAGTGCCAAGTCTCCCCTTCCATATTCCTGGTCTTACTACTGCGAGAATGTGCTCAGACAGGAGTTAACATTTTATTTGGCACATGACGCTATTATCTTTTGCAATACGAGCCAGTGAAAACATATTTTGTAAACACCATCTATGTGCCAGATAATCCACAAAACGCAGCTTTCCTCTTTAAAAGCTTATGTTGTTGATGTGGGGCGGTGGGAAAACATGAACAAAGAAATCCAAAATATATTAAATCCTTTATAAAAAGAGATCTAAGATTAAAATGTCATAGTAGGACCAAAATGTCCAGTTTATTCCAAATCTTGAATCCAAGATTAAAATTAAAAAAAAACTATAATTTCTTTTGCGGACTTAATAAATCATTAGTGTCCGTTTCTAGAAACATTTACAAGTCATCTCAAAAAAGCATTATAGCAATCATAGAAAATAAATACGGGCTACAGTAGTTAGTAAACACACTAATGGGGTAACTATCAGCAGTTACCTCCAGGAAGGTAAATAGTCAAATACTAAAAGTTTCTTCATAGAGGCGCTAAACATTAGAGCAGGTGCTACTCTGTCACTGCCGTAGCCAAACTTCTCCAACAACCCACACAGAGAAGGGCCATTGGAGAATTGGCCATAAGTCTATCTGTCCAATTAGGATGGGCGGACAAATAGCAGTTTTTTACTGTCCATCACTGCCAGGCAAACCCTGGCCTTAAGGTAAAGTAAAAAACAAAAAATGCCCCCTTTGCCATAGGAGATATCTCCCATGGCAAGGGGGGGATTTTCCTTTCTATTTTCAAAAAGAAAATCCCTTTTCTCCATCATTTTGATGAAGTCATGCACCAAACTGTGAAAAGCATTGACAGGAACCTCTATGACAATGGTTTCCGCCAATGCTTTTGAAATAAACGCCAGCTTGGCGGTCATTTCTAAATTAGATGAGTGGCATCTCTGACAGAGCGATAGAGACATTTACTACTTCACCCTGGCAGATAAACTGGCCACTCCCCAAGAAATAATTCGGCCCCAAAGTCTGCATCAACCCTCTTCAATTATAAAAAAAAGAATAAAGTGAATATTTAAAAATTTCTATTTTGGTCTATCAGTTTCAAAGTAGAGATTTAAAGACTCTTCGTATGAAAATACCCATTGACGACCATTCATGGGGAGATATTTGCAATCATTGTGACAATTGCATGTGGACTATCCTGAAAAAAAGAAAATAGATATTGGGAGCCTACACTAACAAAGTGTGCTATATAACCCTATAGTTGAACTTGAAAAAAGAGGTCAAAATGGACATTAACAAGAGAGATATCAATATCAATGAAATCATTTGACTGGTATAAATGTAATATGGATATGTGAACCTATGTTTATGTTGGCTATATATTATACGTTGTTGAATGTTTTGACCCATAGTTTTGGGCATAAATTACTTATTGTTTTAAAAAAAGATGTTTTGGAAATGTAATGTGCAGCCAGAGATTGCTGCTGAAATGTGCCTCACACAAACATGTGGTCTGATTAATATGAAGATGTGTTTTGTGAAAAATCATTAACAGATTAAGAAATTTAAATTACTTGATCTTATGAAAAAGTGCTGATTGAATAATTTCAGTTAGGGTTCAGTGCAAGCTTTTTGAACTTTCTAAAAGCGGCATTTTAGACTTGCAACTTAAAATCCAACTTTACCATAAGATGTGATTTTACATTGTGAGTCACCAAACTCAATATATCTATATTTTCCCAATTGGAAATTACACTTATAAAATGTAGCAAGGAAATCCCAATGTTAACCTATGGGAGAGATAGGACTTGCATAGTGAAAAACAATTTAAGAGTTTTTCACAACCTGGACATGTACAACTTAAAAGTACATGTCCAAATCTTTAAATGCACTGCACCCTGCCCTTGGGGCTGTCCAGGGCCTACCTTAGGGGTGACATATATATTAAAAAAGAAGGTTTGGGCCTGGCAAGGGGGTTAACTTGCCAGGTCGAAATGGCAGTTTAAAACTGCACATGCAGGTTCTGTAATGGCAAGCCCAAGACATGTTTAAAGGTCTGCTTCAGTAGGTGGAACAATCAGTGCTGCAGGCCCACTAGTAGAATTTAATTTACAGGCCCTGGGCATATGCAGTGCACTTTTGTAAGAGGCTGGCTTAGTATATGGTGCTCACTTATGTAAGTGTAGCACCCTGCACTAATCCAGACAAACCTTATGGTGATTTTATTGGTCTTAGACAACCTTAGAAAGCTCTCTAAGTGGTAGCTGTGGAGAGCAGCCTTCAGGCTTAGTCCAGAAGGAGTGTAAAGTAGCTTGTTTTACCAGTACTAATCATATAGTGTAGGTTAAGTGAAAAAGAACCACACAGTGTAGTTATAAAAATATGTATTTATTTTAAACACTCACTAACACATTGCAATATCTCCTACCCAGAGATATAATCACAATACACACAATACTTTCGGAATAGAACATGCAAGTAGCCCAAATACACAGTGGTCTCCAAGGGGAGACCAAACCTTATACTAATAAAGTGGAATGTAAACCATAACCTAAGTCAAGACTGGACCCAGAAGACGTAGAAGAGCTGGGGACCCAAGGAACCACCCAAGGTAAGTACCCAGGAACCCCATGGAGGCCATGTGCAGAGTGGGAACATGACTGCATGCTCAGTACAAGTCAATGTGTAAGTCTCAGTTGCAGTTTTTAAGAAGAAGGACCCTTAACAGAGGACCATGAATAAACCCAGTGGAAGATGGAAGGTTGGAGAGTCACCACACCCGTGGATACCCCAGGAACCAGGATACCTACACCAGGGAAGCCGGGTGCATAGGTGCGAAGTGACATTGGAAACCTCCGTAGACCACAATGGAGGACTTCAGTGAAGATGCCGCCGGCGAAGAAGGTGAAAGAGTCCGGTGGAACCCAAAGGTGGATTCAAGATGAGAGGTACCTGCAAGCAGAGGGGACAGAGTCTATGCCACTGAGGAGTGACCAGGAGGCACGGGAGACGAATGCCCACCGATGTCGGAGATGCAGGAGGGTTGACGGTTACCTTGGAGCTGCAGATGTGAAGACCAGGTGACGCTGTGGAAGACCAGGAGTCATTCACGAGCTGTCCCATGTTGGATGTCAAGAGCCAGGGGGTCGGTGTCCGTCGGGAGCACCAACAAGCCTCGGCAACAAACGTAGAATACGAAAAAGGTGCAGTGTCGGGACCAGCAACGACCAAGTGACTCACCATGAGCAAGTGACTCACCAAGAGCAGAGCCCACTGGAGCCAAAGCAGACCCTCAAGAGGACCCACAGGCCGAAGGCACAGGAGTCGCAAGAGGACCTCGAGCAGGTCACCAAATGATGAAGGCCCACGGTGCAGAGGATGCGGTGCGGATGAAGATCTTGGTTGCAAGAGATGCTTGTGGCTGGAGCTTCTTGGAGCCTAAAGATCTCTGGTGAAGACAGTCAACAAGCCTTGGCAAGGGCAAGTCTATGCGGTGCACATGGGTACTGCTACAGCGGTTCAGACGAGTGATACTGGCTTTAAACTTGCTGGGAAGACAGTGCAGGCCAAGAGGGAGTTGCAGAACCACCACCTCTGCTGCTGAACCTTTAGGAGCCCGTAGGAGCTCAGGAACAGCAGACCGGTCAGCTTCTTTGCAGTGTCTGCAGATGCAGGTAAGTGACTCCTTCACTTCAACGGAAATTCCTTTGGGCATCTTGGATGTCCACAGGCCTGTAGAAGAACCTGTATGGAGCACAGGCACAGACAACACAGAAGACTGGCAGGACGACGAGACCAGCACGAGTCTTCCCAGCTGCAGTCTCGGTTCCCAAAGCGAAGTCCAATGTTGTCCAAAGTGCCCAGACGGTTGAAGATGAAGTGGTTTTGGATCTGAATTCCTTCCCACGACAAATCTAAGGAACCACCCACAGGTAATCCCTTAAGTACCCTAAGGAAAGGGTTGGGACGATTGCGGGGTCCCTCTCACAGGCGGGGCTGGACAGTGGGGAGGATACTCCCATGTCGTTTGTCCAGTTTCGCACCAGAGCGGGAGCCAACGTCTCCCTGAACTGGTTCCAACTGGAGTATGCAAAGACGGCACCAAAGGTGTCCTTCAAAGCAGTCTAGTGGTGCTGGCAAGCTCCCCCACCCTGGCCCAATACACTAAGTTCTGTCTGGGAGGTGGCCACACCTCCCTGTGACAGGAAACCTGTAGTCCTGCCTTCCCCTGCTCGAGCTTGGCTCAGCAGCAGGAGGGCAGATTTGTGTCTCTGTCCAGCAGCAGCCATAGTTTTCTCTCTGGGGCTAGAAGACTGTTACCGGGAGAACTGAGGGCCTCCCGGAGCAGCTTTACAGTGCATGGAATCATACCCCAATGCCGTAAATGGTTTACAGTGTCGGGGTATGTTAGAAATGGGGGTCTCTAAATGGCAGAGGCAGGTACCTTTTTCCAAACAGAGACCCTTCTTCCTAGTCAGGATAAGGGAGTTACACTCCTAAAATAACGCCTGCTCACCCCCTTGGTAGCTTGGCACGAGCAGTCAGGCTTATCTTAGAGGCAGTGTGTAAAGTATTTGCACATAACCAACAGTAATACAGTGTAAGCACTACAAAAGGACACCACACAGACAGTAGCCCTCATCCTCCTCGACCTTTCAGCGGCCTTCGACACAGTCTCTTACCATACCCTAACACGCAAACTTCACGACGCAGGGATCCGGGACAAGGCCCTCGACTGGATCCGCTCATTCCTCTCCGGCAGAACGCAGCGGGTGAGACTCCCTCCCTTATTCTCAGACCCCACACCGACCACCTGCGGAGTCCCCCAAAGATCCTCCCTCAGCCCCACGTTGTTCAACATCTACATGGCTCCGCTCGCCCCCATCGTCAGAACCCGCAGACACAACATTTTTTCATTCGCAGACGACACCCAACTCATCCTCTCCCTATCCAACGAACCCAACGCAGCCAAACACAACTTTAAAGAAGGCATGGAAGCAGTCGCCAAATGGATGAAGAGTAGCTGTCTACAACTCAACACGGACAAAACAGAAGTACTCATCATGGGCCCACACCCCAATGCCTGGAACGACACCTGGTGGCCCCCCGCCCTCGGATGCCCGCCCACCCTCACGGACCACACACGCAACCTCGGAATCATCCTGGACTCCGAACTCAAAATGGACCGCCAGATCAACTCCATCACATCCTCCTGCTTCCACACCCTCTGCCTCCTACTCAAGACCTTCAAATGGATCCCCCTCGAACACAGAAAGACCGTCACAGACGCCCTCGTCACCAGCAGACTTGACTACGGCAACGCACTCTACGCCAGAATCAACAAAAACCTCATCCTCAAATTGCCACGACACTGCCACATCACCAAGCACCTGCACACACTCCACTGGCTCCCCATCGAGGCAAGAATCACCTTCAAGATTCTCACCCACGCACAGAAAGCCCTCCACAACACCGGACCAGCATACCTGAATAGGCGACTCACATTCCACGCACCCCAAAGGACCCTATGATCAGCCCAGCTCTCCCACGCCGTGGTCCCTCGCACCAGGAAGTCCAAATCGGGAGGCCGCTCCTTCTCCTTTCTCGCGGCCAGAGCCTGGAACGCCCTCCCGCTTCACCTCAGACAGACATCACTCCCCAACTTCACGAGGGACCTCAAAACATGGCTCTTCGATATACCTCCTCCTTGATGGACAGGACCCTGCGCCTCCCCTCCCCAGCGCCTTGAGACCCTTAAAGGTGAGTAGTCGAGCTCAACAAACCCATGATTGATTGATTGGTTTAGAAAAATATCCAATATTTTTATATACTTAAGACAAGACCAAAAACGATAAAAATCCACAATACAGTATTTAGAAATCTTCAGTTATCAAAATAACCTTGAAAAACAGTTCCTTGAAGTCGATAGCTCCCTCTGGGGCTATCACGGCGTCGTGAACAAACAAATCCAAACAGTTCTGGCTGACCGCGGCGTCGCGGGCCAGCTACGATGTCGGGAACACCTGCAAAACAGTACCTTTAGAAATGTAGGGCATCGGCGACCTCTTGTTGAGCTCTGAAAGCACGGCGTCCGCAGGCATCGGTTCCATAGGTCGGTGAAGGAGTCGTCGGGCCCTTGAAGTCACACGCGTTGCAGATTGAACAACTCGCGGTTGAAGTCAGGAGCACTGGCGTCGGCAGGCGTCGGGTGCTGCGGTGCGAAGTGCGGCGGTGCGGCGGTGCGGCGTGGGGTGCCCTCAGGTCATGGTGTGAGCAGCGGCTCGGTGGCGGCATCAGATGGCGTCGTCGGTGAGACCAGGGTCGCGGTGCGAAGTGATGCGGTGCTCGTCGCGGTGCTGGCAGGTCACGGTGAAAGCAGCAGCGTCGTCGTTGCTGAAGCGCTGTCCTCGGCTGACGAACTGGAGTCGATGGCGCCGGCTTTGGTAGGCCAAGGCTGCGGTGCGGGATGAGGGCAGCACGTTGTGTAACTGTAGGAGCGGTGCCCTTGAACCACGGTGCAAGCAGCGGTGTCAATTTCGGCGTGGAGTGTCGTCGGCGGGGATACCAAGGCGGCGTCGTGAAGCGAGGGGGTGCGGAGTGACGTGCACACAGGTCGCGGTGCGAGCAGCGGCTCGGTGGTGGTGTCAGCAGGCGTCATCGGTGAGACCAGGGTCGCGGTGCGGCGTTGCAGCAGTGCCTTCAGGACACGGAGTCAGCAAGGGCGTCGTAGACGGCGTCAGGCTGATTTTTCTTCTGTTGCAGCACAAAACACACAGTCCCCAGTGCTGAGTCTTTGCTGTTCCTGAGCCTTCTTGAACAGGGGGCAGGCTCTACCTCAAGCCCTTGGAGATACTCAAAGAAAGAAGATGCAGAAAGTTCAGTCCAGTCCTTTCACTGCCCAAGACAGAAGCAGCCACTGCAGGCCAACACAGCAAAGCACTCAGCAAAGTGATAATTCCTCCTCACAGCTTCTCCAGCTCTTCTTCTTGGCAGTCTTCTTGGTCCAAAAGAGTTCTAAAGTTCTGGGGTCTGGGCCCCAATATTTATACCACCAAATCCTTTGTTCTCTGAAGGCGGAGATTGTCTATACCCTGCCGAAACAAGTTCTGTCCTCACTGGTGCAGCTTCCTGGCAGGGGGTGGAGACAGCATTGTGCAAGGCAGACCAGGCCCATTCAGGTGCAAGGAAATCTCCTCCCACTACTCTAAATGCAACCCAGGTCTATTCAGCCCAGCCCTGACCCATCAGACGTCTGGAGCCGCTGCCCCTCTCCAGCCCCTGTCATCCAAAAGCCAGACATGCAATACACAAACCTAGCAGAGGCACACTGGATGGTTAGGCAAGAAAATACCTACTTTCTAAAAGTGGTATTTTCAAACACAGAATGTAAAAATCACCTTCACTAAAAGATGCATCTTTAGATTCTGAGTTCAGGCATACTAAACTTTATTTTTCTACCTTGTTCCTAGGGCCAGTTATGTTTATAAGATGTTATAAACAAACTTCCCATTCTGTCCTATGGGAACAGGTAGCCTTGCAATAGTGAAAAACGAAATTGGCAGTAATTCACTATCAGGACATGCCACACACACCAGGCATGTCCTACCTTTCACATACACTGCACCCTGCCCACAGGGGTACCTTGGGCCTACCTTAGGGTGACTGACATGCAAGAAAAGGGAAGGTAAGGGCCTGGCAAGTGGGTACACTTGCCAAGTCAATATGGCAGTCCCAGACTGCCCACAGGCTCTACAATGGCAGGCCAGAGTTACATTTACAAGCTGTTTGTGTGGGTGGCACAATCAATGCTGCAAGCCCACTAGCAGCATTTGATTTACATGCCCTGGCACACTCAGTGCACTTTACTAGGGACTGACAAGTAAATCAAATATGCCAATCATGGAAACATCAATGCATAACACAGTGTACAACAGGAGCACTTGCACTTTAACACAGCAAAAACAGAGTCAAAGCCGGGAGGTCAGAAAGCAAAAACTCAGGGAAACACGCCAAAAGATGCCAAGTCTAACAGGGTATGATTCCAACATGTTCCATACCAAACACAACATTGTTTGTTATAGCCAGTTTAGAGTTAGCCATCGTAATGACGCATGGCCACTCTATGTATCGTAATGGCTGATGCACTTACAACCCAGGAGAATGGACTCTGTGGATTGTAGGGGTGTCCTGCCCATGCAGGGATACCCTCACACTTATAACCGAGCACCCTGCCATCAGGATTGAAAGGCCTGCCTTAGGGGTGACTAATAGGTTTTAAGTGCAGTGACCTTAGATATAAGGAAACTTATATCTGTCGTAAGGGGTGGTATCACCAGCTCACACAGGCTGCAAAGGCAGGCCTGTAGTCACAATTTGAGTCGTCTCTCATGGGTGGCATAATAAATGCTGTAGCCCATGGGAGACCCCGGGTGTACCTATGCCCTGGTGTTATATTCCATATAGGTACCCCAATATAGGCTCGGGTAACATCCCAACCTTTCACCTATATTCGTCCCTACATTACATGTATAACGGGCTGCTAGGACTGACCTTTTACCTAGTTACAGTACTGCACACAGAACGTGGGGTTTTTCCTGAACATTAGCCTCATACATTATGCATGAGGATCATTGGATTCTTGGAAACTCAGCAGGACTACCATCTCCTGTATAATAACTATGTACAAGGTTCATTGCCGATGTCATCCTAAGCCCGACAGTGGCACAGCAAGGTAGAACCCCTGGGGATACCTTTGGGTATATAAACATCACATCTTGCTGAGATAGAAAGAGGAGATCACAACTTCCATGCCGACACACTGACGCGAGACGCTGAGGTTCCTGCATGCAGCTACTGCAGCTCGCAGTGGTCTGAACATCCCTTGCGGGGTGTCCAACTCGAGACCAAGACGGGGTCCCACAGTCTCTCACTTCAGGTAATGGTGTTGACTTTATTCTAGAGGGATTCTTGGCTTAACACCCACATACATGCTAGGTACACTTAGGCACATCTAGTTAGGGTAGTATCGTAGGAGTACGCATTTTATTGTCATGTA
Source organism: Calotriton arnoldi (assembly GCA_963921515.1). NCBI lineage: Eukaryota > Metazoa > Chordata > Amphibia > Caudata > Salamandridae > Calotriton > Calotriton arnoldi. Next base: position 16,036 of record CAWUFW010023851.1, on the reverse strand, counting down.
TTTTATATACTTGCCTATGTTCATGATTATAGCAGACTGGTAGAGATCTACCATCCTTTCACCTTCTTAGTGCTTCTAATCATCTATATCTGTTTCTGTCTAGTGGTTGTTTCAGCACACCTATTTACACTAGAATGACGAGTGTTCAATAAATGCTTATTGAAAAACGTCCATATTGTTTATTCTGTGTATCTCTCTGAGACCAAGTGAGCACGAGTGACTGAGCGAAAAGTATTGCACTGTTTCCACGATTCTGAGGGATCAGGGTTGTCATGGTCGATAGTTGCCAAGAACTATTCTCTCCTTGGTAAGAGGAGTTTTTAGTGGCAATGTGAGCTAGCTGGTATACAGGCCAACATACTCGGTGGGGGTGTCTGGAATCAGTTTGGACACCAAGCCTGCAGTGTATGTTGTCTAAACGCGCAGATTCTGTATAGGATTTATAGGAACTAAACGACATGGCGCCACCAACGTTGGTTGGGTACTTATTTAACTGTCAAATCTGAGTAGTTCAATCGTGCTATTCTCAGAGACCCCTACTCACATTACCACAGAGACGTCTGGAGTGGGAGGGAACCAAAATCCGCCACAGCTGAGTCGGACAAATCCTATGTATTGGCCGTTGGTTTAATCAAGCTTGAAGGATACATTGTTCCTATTGTGCGTAACACCTTATCACAGTTCTCTTGAAAAGCTCTTCTAACCAAAAACAATGACTGAGCCGGGAGATGTTGTACATGAACTAAATCTCTCAGCCGAGGAAGAAGATGCAGCCTCAATACACATTGCGGAAAATGTTAGAAAGCCATCACCCTAAAACTAGTAGCATACGGCGTTACATCTAGGCGTGGGCAAGTAACTTTGGTGATTGAGGCACACGAATCATTTAGAACAGAGGTATTCTATTTGTGGGTTAGATTGCCACAGGCAAATGCACTAACAAAAACATTTCATTATTATGTCGAAGATGACATACCGAACGAATATTGTCCGTATGAGGACATTGAAATTCCACTCACTTACCAGGAACATTTATAATGGTTTAAAGGCGCCCTACCCCATACAAGAAATAGAGTAAGACTCGGTCCGCTCGGAAGAGACGGAGCAACTTGGCCGGTACTAGCGGCCTATACACCACACCCTGACATTGACACAATGCCAGCAGGAGACTTACTTACACTTCATAAAGAATTAATAAAACTTTACAGAAACATGACACAGTTTGTGATGAGAACACTCACACTTTAGCCTACACCGGCTACACAACCAGGACCAGTCCAAACTTCTACAACTAAAATTACACCACGGCACACACAGTGATGGGTAAAATGCCCACTAAACGTGAACAAATGCCATACTGGATAGCTCAAAAAATAACACAGCTGGAGGCAGTATTACCACACACTGGTCCACACGAAAAGCATAGAATGCTAACAATTTGCTTGCCAATGAGGTACGGTTTTCGCTGCAATATATACCAGAACTCATGGTATCCCTTCATTAGCAGTAATACCAGACGTATGAGACAAATACAGAACGAATATGGAGCAGAGCCTGCTCTGAACTTAGGGATGAAGCTTCTAAATAATTCTGCCCAGGTATCAGCTATAATATTAGCAAACATTAAACGGGAAGCAGCATCAGTAACAATACGCCAACGCCTGAGAGATTTCAGTCTTTAACAACAGGAGACAGAATTACCTAAAATTATTGAAACTGCTTATGCAGAATTAGGTAAGGATAGTTTGGGAGCTAGACCAGTAAAACCTCAACTAATGGGAGGTCCAGATAAAGAACAGGTGAAGCAAACACCGGTTTCTTCAAAAAAGAAATGGGATAATAACAAACAACAAAAGAATAGATCTCAATCCAGGGGTAGGTCTCCTCAACAGGAGCCCCCCGAAAGGAGGTATAACCTTAGGAAAGAGATAACATTAAAAAAACCTGACAGGTATCAGGACACTGATACACGTCCCTCTCGTTCCTTTCAGGGTTCATCAAAAATTTCTGAGGAAAGGCCGGTCAGAACACAGACAAGAAGAGCGTACAAAGTCCAGAGACTCGCAACGCACTTCAGACTACTTCAGACTACGCTTCCAAAAACCTCAATTCAAAAAGAAGAAAGTAGCAGGTCTCAAAGTTAGACATGCCCAGAATTCTGAGGATTCAACTACTGAACGGGAAATGGGCTCTGACGATGCTATACAGCGCAGCAGAAGTAACAAACGCTCGCCAGAACCTGATGGAATTCCTGGTGACAGCGGAGTTGAGTGAACATATCACGGTGGAAACACCTGATACTAGGGTAAATGTCCCACATAGGTTACATGAGATAACACTCCGGATGAAGGGGGACAAGCCCAGAAAAATTAAAGGTCTCTTTTGGGAGAACCTAACTTTTGGCTACAACATCCTTTTAGCTGAGAGAGATTGGCCGCCTACTATTGTTACGGGATGCCCAAAGGGAGAAACGGTAATTGTGCCAGCTTTTTCCGACCTGGTTCCCCAATACTTAAAACATAAATACGCACAGGAGTGGGCAGTAGCCCTTACTCCTAAATTATATCACAACCATGTTGGGTGGGATGAAGAATCAACTCACCTTGTGATACCACTAAAATCTACTCCATCTCCACAGAGACAGTATCCAATAAAACAGGAAGCTAAAACAAGCATTTGCAATGCAATAGTTCGCGCATTTGCGAGAATTAAAGCTATTGCTTTTTTAAAACATAAAAGCGGGGGCCGTGCTCAAATATCAAGCACGCCGCTTGTGTTGTAAATATGAAAACGGGTGCCCTTCTAACACAAAGCACGGCGCCCGTGCACAGTAATTAAAAAATAATGCTGAAAGTGGGCTAAAATATAAAGCATGGCGTTTGGTGGAAGGAAAGCGCTGGTGAGATGTAATGATGATTGATTGTAACCTGGAAAGCCATGGTGAGGCAATGGTGAAAAGGAAAGCCATGATGAAGTGTTAGTGATTGTGGAAATGGAAAACCTGTGGAGATGTGATAATTATTGATTGTGAACTTGAAAACCTTGGTGAGATGTTATGATGGCTGATTGTGAACTGCGAAGCTCTGGGGAGTTGTGATGATGACTGATAATGAAAAGGCAAGGCCTGGTGAGGTCAGATTAAGAATGCTGTTGAAAAGGAAAACCCTTGAGGCATTTGACTGATGTACGTGCAATGGAAAGCCGAGGTGAGATTTGGTGATGATTGTGAACTGGACAGTTGTAGTGAGGTGATGGTGAAAAGGAAATCGGTGGTGAAACCTAGGGATTTGCAGCCTTTAAATGCAGCAATGCACTCAATATGTACAGCTGTGTCTAAAACTAACACTGTGCTGCAGGAGCCAAAGGGCTCTGCCAAGCGTGAAAAGTATTGAGGAAACGGGAGGGTGGCAGGTGAAGAGAGGGAGAGCAAACTGGGAGAGAGATGACAGTGTCTATAGGGGATGGACGAGAGTCATTAAGGATTGAGGTGAGATCTGGAGACGGGAGGCGCCTGGCGAGAGAGAAGGGGAGGAGAGAACATGCTAGCAGGGGGGAGAGGTGGGGCGGATACAATGGCACCAGTGAGGAAGAGGAGGCGTCGGCAGGGGAAGCAGGTTATCAGAGAGGCATGCAGGTTATTGAAGAGGCAGATCGCAACAAGAGGCTAGAAAAGGAAAGAGGATGACGATGCATTAGCAGGTAGAAAAGAACTACGAAGTCAGAAGCAAAAGGCAAAGTGGCAAAAGTGCGCAAAAGGCAGGAAAGATGTAAAAAGTAAAAAAAAAAAAAATGAAACCGGGCGCTGTGCTAGGCAGCGCGGCGCCCGAGCGCATTATTTAAGATCCAAAGGTGCATGAGGGTCCGAGGTCCAAGGGTGCGCCAAGATTAAAAAAATATATATACATATGAAACCGGGTGCCATGGTAGGGAGAGCGGTGCCCGAGTGCATTACATTTTTAAAAAAACATGAAACCAGGCACCGTGGTAGGGAGAGTGGCGCCCGAGTGCATTAATTACAAAAATACCATGAAACCGGGCGCCGTGGTAGGGAGAGCGCCGCCCGAGTGCATAAATAAAATAAAAAAACATGAAATCGGGCGCCGTGGTAGGGAGAGCGGCGCCCAAGTGCATTAATTAAAAAAATACCATGATACCGGGTGCCGTGGTAGGGAGAGCGGTGCCCGAGTGCATAAATTAAAAAAACATGAAACCGGGTGCCGTAATAGGGAGAGCGGCGCCCGAGTGCGTTAATTAAAACAAAAAACATGAAACCGGGAGCCGTGGTAGGGAGAGCGGCGCCTGAGTGCGTTAATTAAAAAAATACCATGAAACCGGACCCTGTGGTAGGGAGAGCGGCGCCCGAGTGCATTAATTAAACAAGACAAAAATGCGTGGCAGCTAAAGCGAAAGCGACCGCACTTTAAAGGCACGAAACACAGTTGAGGTGGCAGGGACCTGCACAACGAAGACAGCTGGAATAACAAGCACGGCCGCAGTAACCTGATCCACGACGAGGAATTCAGTGCGCCGCTGCTCGCTCCCGCAAGCAAAACGCTGTGGGAGTGAACATTTGCCAAAAAGGTGAGACATGCGCCCGCCTTTAGCCATTTGCAGCCTACAAAAAAAAATGACACAAGCAACAGCCAACCAAATGCCTGGGGGAGTCAGACCCACACAGAAAAGTTTAGACCGATTACAAGAAGCCTCGCAGTGCAGCGCATGCGCGCTGGCTCGGGCTCGACCTAAAAAAGGTCGGGGATTTCTTAGATCAACTTGAATACCAAGGTGTGATTGAAACTTGCACCTCTTCAATGAATAATCCTTTGTTTCCCGTAATGAAACCCGACAATTCATATCGTCTAGTTTTAGATTACAGACATCTGAACTCATGTACAAAAACATTTGCAGTACAAAATGCACATAGTGCTGCATTAATGAATAACATTGTGTCGAAAAAATACAAAACAACACTAGATATCTCAAATGGATTTTTCTGCCAAAATATAGCGCCTGAGAGCAGATACTTGACAGCATTCTCAGCGCTGGGGTCCCAGGGGCAATTTTGCAGACTCCCCCAGGGGTATAGGAACATCCAACAGAATGCGTGTTGGATCTCTGTCTAACACTTCCATCAGTTGCGCAACCAGACGTTGATGCATTTCTGGACCCGATAACGGCCCATGGTCTGCAGTGTCCCCAGCGTATTCCTATGTTGATGGCGGCATTCTTAGAGCCTCCACAGGAACTCTCTGTTCCTGTTGGAATGGATACTGGCTCCTCCACTAACACCCAGGCTTTGGTTGGCGCACAGTGTAGGAGAGTAGGATCTGCTTCACAGGGGTACCCCCACTTTTTGCTGATACTTCACTGGTTTTCGACATTAGTCTGGCTGGGGCCCTGCTATTCAGAACCCCAGCCTAGCTGGTTCCTCTTTAAAAGGGTCTCCATGTGCCTTAGGCACATCTCTGATTGGGATCTGGAGTGCCCTTGTAAGTCCCTAGTATATGGTATACTATGTACCAAGGGCATAGGTACCTCAGAGGCCTGCCAGGGGCTGCAGCATATATTATGCCACCCCTGGTAGGCCATCCAAACTGACACCACAGGTCTGCTACTGCAGCCTGGGTAAGGTGGTGCATGCACCCCTTGCTGTGGTATAGGTTACCTATATCACTAAATGCATACACACATATAAACCTATAAGTCACTCCTAAGGCAGGCCTTATCAATCCTAAAGGCAGAGTGCATGGTTCCTATGTGAGAGGGTGCCCCTGCATGAGCAGGGCCCCTCTGCAGCGTTCGGAGACCATCTCTGATGCTGTTTGTAGTGCAGCCTGACCATATACTCTTAAACGCATTATATCCTCGCGGTAAAATGCTAACTATGGAATGGCTGCACCGAAACATGTCGTGTTTGGTGTCAAACATCTTGGAATACTACCCCCCGCCAAGTCTGGCGGCGGGGGTAGCATTCCACCCTTCTAGAGGGAAAGGCATGTTAACTCTGACGAGTCCGGTAACTTCTTTCCAGAGCCTGGCATCACAAAATGGATGCTACTGCCACAGACACGAGTCTGGCCTCCTGCTGCTGGACGAAACTCCGGCAGGGGAGGCCTGGACAATAGGTTTCCTGTCCCAGGGAGGTGTGACCACCTCCCCAGACAGGACAATGTGTATTGGGGCTGGGCGGGAGCACTTTCGGGTGCTTTGAAGTCCTGCACTGGGGGCACATTTGGTGTCCCTGTGCATACCCCAGTTCAAACCGGATCAGGGGCTTGCAGCCCCTGCTTTGGCGCGAACTGGACAAAGGGAAAGGGGTGTAGCCACCCCTCTGCCCTGACCCACCCATAGGTGGGGCCACAGAGTAGTCCATCCCCTATTTTTGGAATAAAGGTAGGAACCCAGTCCTTAGGACTTTAGATTATACCTGGACGAAACTCTGAAACAGAATCCTGGACCTTCGACGCTCTACTCACGATTAGAGGACTGAAGAATCTCCCTTGGGGTCAAGGAGTGACTCCCCTGCTTGGCAGGCACCAAAGAAGCATCTGTCCGGTTCGCATCACTGAAGCTCCCGTCGGACGCCGAAGTCATCGCATCACCAGAGGTGGATTCTCAGACTTCCCCGAGGCTACCCTGAGTCCCCAGCAAAGCTGAGGCCCGTGGCTATCGTGGGTAACGTGAGACCGTGACCCCTGGACACCGAGCACATTTGCAAGTGCACCATCTTCTGGGTCTCCCAAGAAGTCGTGCTTTGGGCTCCGAGTAGCCCTAGCCTCCAGCACCACCTGCACCGAAGATCACTGGCCCCCACTCCACGAGTGTCCTGTAAGCCAGCTCCACGTGCGGCGTCACGAGGCTCCTTCGCGGTCGCTAGCCCGTTGGCTAGTAGCCCTTACCGAAGGCCAATCTTTTCTTTACTTGGCAGTCTGGTTGCTCCAGGCCTGCCCTCACTTACCCTTGCTGGGTGAGTTCCCCAGACCTTGCTGGTCTGCACCATCGACGATCTTCAGCTACATCGAGACTTGCCGTTGCCAAGGCTTGTTGGGTCCAATCTGGTCGCCGACACCGCAGCACTCGACAGACATCGTGTACCAGCCCGAATCCTGCTCCTGGTCGCCGACAACGCCTCCTGGACCTCGTGGCTGCAGAAACGAGACGACCGTCAACGCACCTGAAGCACTCGACATCGGTGGGCATCTGTCCATCGCCTCCCTGGTCACTGGCTAGTGACCCAGACTCTGTCCCCTCTGCTTTCAGGTTCTTCAGAACTCCGATCCACTCTTGGATCCACCCGGACACTTTTCTCCTGGTCGCCAGCAGCACTTTGCAGCAGATCGCCATAAGAAACGACGACGAAACCCGACCCCGAAAGGCACCTATGCACCCGGCTTCCCTGGGTGAGGTAACACGAGTACTCCGGTGCTCCCGTGGGTAGAGACTCTTCAAAGTCCTAGATCTCAAAGGGTTTTGTCCTAGTCCTCTTTAAAGTGTCCCTTTCCTCTATTTTCCCGATCCCGACTTTCTCCATAGAAGTTAACGGCGTATCGCGGTTGTGTATTTACACTGCACGCGTCTCCCGTGGGTCCCCTGTGTCACTACCTTGGGTGGTTCCTTGTGGTCCAAGCACTTCTAGAGGCTCTAGGCCTAGTGTCTAGTTCAGTCGTGGTTCGCATACCATTTTATTGGTATATGGTTTGGTACGCCCCTAGGGCTCAAACGTGTATTTGTGCTATTACTGTGATTTAAGATCTTATAACCTATGTACTTCGAACTCTAGCCTCATAAAGAGACTAGAGGGGTGTGTTTAGTAATAAATACATATATTTTGAATATATACCTGGTGTGGTGCTCTTTCATTTGGTCACTCAAGAGATTATAGACTGGTAAAACAAGCTGCTTTACATTCCTTCAAGACTTAGCCTGAAGGCTGCTCTCCACAGCTACCACTAGGATAGCTTTCAATAAGGTTGTCTTTAACCTACCTACCATAAGAGTCGATTTGGACTGGTGCAAGGTGCCCACTATAATTAGTGGACAGCATATGCCAGGCCAACTTCTCACATTGGTGTGCAGCGTGTGGGATTCCAGCTTGCTATTGTTTTACCAGATAATCTCAATTGAATTGATCAACTGAAAACCACTAAAGGTACCTAAGGTACATATAATTTAAGCTTAGAATATCAGTAAGTTCTACTGAACTTAGAGTTGTGTGTTAAGGGATAGCACAACCCTTTCTACAACTCAAGAGAGTTTAGTAGGCCACACTAGAGTAGGTAGTGCATACACCACACCACACTAGTGATGTCTTTAAAAGCAGGATCCAGAGATGCCCTGCAGGAAGCCATGGAGCTTCCCCCTCCAAGTATGACACACTCCCATTCTTGGAACTGAGAGCTTTGTGTAACGTGAGGAAATTAAGGACAGGCCAAAGTCCCACCACCCAACACCTCCAGGAGATGTTGGTGGCTTATGATCTTAGTAAGTCCTCAGAGACTGAAGGGGTAGGAGCAGAGGGTGGGCCAGCAGATGAGGAAGGGGCCAGGGGTACTACTACCCCCAGCCCCCCTCTGAAACTGACCAGGAGGGTGACAATGACCCTGACCTGGAAAACCCAATCCCTTCTGGGGAAGATGAAGATGAGGATCTGGAGAACCACACCTTTGTCCCCCCAGGAAGGATTATGAGTGTGCTCAGAAAGTCTAGGTCTCCTTCTCAGGAGTCTAACCACTCTGGCACCTCAATAGGGAGCTCTGTTTCTTCTCACAGGAGGGAATCCTCTCATGAGAGAAGAAAGAGACTGGTCCAGTATGAGGAAACTCAACTGGAGATCAGGAAGAAGCAATTGGCTTTAGATAGAGAATCCCTAGATCTCCTTAAAGAGAGAAGAAAGTTGGGACTAGAGTCCCATGGTGGCAGCCATATCCCTAGAGATAGGGAAAGGTCCTATGACCATAGGAACCTGAGCAAGATTGTCCCTCCCTACCAGAGTGGGGATGATATCCACAAATGGATAACTGCTTTAGAGAGGGCCTGTAAAGTACAGAAGGTCCCTCAGGAGCAGTGGGCAGCAATCTTGTGGCTCTCCTTTGCTGACAAAGGTAGAGACAAGCTCCTCACTGTTAGAGAGGAGGATGCTGACAATTACAAGGTCTTGAAGAGTGCTCTTATTGATGGGTTTGGCCTAACCACTGAACAGTACAGGTTGAAGTTCAGAGACACCCAAAAAGCACAGACTCAAGACTGGGTAGACTATGTGGATTGTTCTGCCAAGGCTCTGGAAGGCTGGTTGATGGGCAGTAAGGTGTGTGACTTCTCAGGATTGTATAATCTGATAATGAGGGAGCAGATTCTTAATAACTGTCAAAACCAGCTGTTGCATCAGTACCTGGTTGACTCTGATCTGACCTCTCCCCAAGAATTGGGAAAGAAGGCAGACAAATGGGTCAGAACCAGGGTGAAGCAGAAGGTACAGAACCAAGGTGGGGAAACCAAGAAGCAAGATGCTAAGAACTCTGACAAGGGTGGGGAGAAGGGTAAAGATCAAAAGTCTTCATCAGGCCCCCAAAAATCTTCTTCTGGTGGGGATTCCCAGTCTACCAAGGGTAAAGGCCAAAGAAAACCATGGTGCAAGGTCTGTAAGCAAAAGACCCACTGGACCAGTGATTGCACCAAGTCCAAAGACTCCAGTCCAGCATCCACCAATGCCCCTAAGGCACCTGTTCCCCCTAGTACAGTTGGTGGAAGTGCTCCAGCAAAGGGTTTAGTAGGGTTCACCCTGGGAACTGAGTTGGGCTCTGACTTAGTCAGGGAACTGACTCAGGCTGTGTTAGTCTGTGATGGAGGCATGGATGTGACCTCCACTGTGAGTCCCAGTAATCTGGGCAAGTACAGACAACAGCCTTTAATCAATGGACGAGAGGCTTTGGCATTTAGGGACACAGGGGCAAGTGTCACAATGGTGACACAAGACCTTGTGCTACCTGGGCAAGTTATACTTGGTGAAATGTACCAAGTGACCAATGCTAGCAATGTCAGAACAGACCATACTCTGGCAGTTGTTAACTTCTCCTGGGGAGGGGTAACTGGCCTTAAGAAGGTTGTGGTAAGTGCAAACCTACCAGTCGAATGCTTGCTTGGCAATGACTTAGAGACTTCTGCTTGGGCAGAAGTGGAGCTCAGGACCCATGCAGAAATGCTGGGGATCCCTGCAGATGTGTTTGCTGTGACCAGGTCACAAGCTAAACTGTCTAAAACTGAACAGGCCTTGGATTCTGGAAGAATGGACCAAGTGCCTTCCAAGAGGAGGAGTAGTAGGGTTAAGGCAGTGCCTTCCCCCTTGGCTCAGGAGGAAGATCAGTCCCTTGAGGGGATGATCTCAGCCCTGAAGAAGGAACTGTCCCAGAGGAACTTGAGCCTGACCAGGTTGAGTTCTTGGGGACAGGGGGACCTTCTAGGGCAGATCTGAGCCAGGAGCAGCAGAGCTGCCCCTCCCTTGAACCCCTCAGACAGCAAGCTGCTGCTGAGGCTGCTGGGAAAGCTAGTGGTCCCCATACAGTGTATTGGGATGATGGACTCCTGTACTCAGAGAGTAGAGACCCCAAGCCTGGTGCTACCAGGAGGTTGGTAATACCTTTGAAGTTCAGGGGCTTCCTATTGACCCTAGCCCATGATATTCCCTTAGCAGGACACCTGGGCCAGAACAAGACTTGGGACAGAATTGTCCCTCACTTTCACTGGCCCCACATGTCTGAAGACAGTAAGGAGTTTTGTCGCTCCTGTGTAACCTGCCAAGCCAGTGGCAAAGCAGGTGGCACTACAAAGGCCCCCTGATACCACTACCTGTGGTGGGGGTGCCCTTTGAGAGGGTAGGGATTGACATTGTTGGTCCCATGGATCCCCAAACAGCATCTGGGCACAGATTTATACTGGTGGTAGTGGATCATGCCACCAGGTATCCAGAGGCTATACCCCTTAGGACCACTACAGCACCTGTGGTGGCAAGGGCCCTCCTGGGAATTTTCTCAAGAGTGGGCTTTCCTAAGGAGGTGGTATCAGACAGGGGTGCAAACTTCATGTCTGGGTACTTAAAGGCAATGTGGAAGGAGTGTGGAGTTACTTATAAGTTCACCACACCCTATCACCCACAATGCAATGGTTTAGTTGAGAGATTCAACAAAACCTTGAAGGGCATGATTAAAGGGCTCCCAGAAAAGCTTAGGCGTAGATGGGACATACTCTTGCCCTGCCTTTTATTCGCATATAGGGAGGTGCCTCAGAAGGGGGTTGGTTACAGCCCTTTTGAACTTCTGTTTGGCCACCCTGTGAGGGGTCCACTGTGCTTGGTGAAGGAAGGATGGGAGTTACCTCTCAAGCCCCCAAAGCAAGATATAGTGGACTATGTACTTGGTCTCCGCTCCAGGATGGCTGAGTACATGAAAAAGGCAACCAAAAACCTTGAGGCTAGCCAGGAACTTCAAAAGGCCTGGCATGACCAAAAGGCTGTCCTAACTGTTTACCAGCCAGGACAGAAGGTGTGGGTGTTGGAGCCAGTGGCCCCAGCAGCTCTCCAAGACAAATGGAGTGGACCCCACACTATTGTTGAGCAGAAGGGTGAGGTCACTTACTTAGTAGACCTGGGAACACCCAGGAGTCCCCACAGGGTTCTCCATGTCAACAGACTTAAGCCATATGTGGACAGGGCAGACATGGGCTTGCTCATGGCTACTGATGAAGGGCAGGAGGAAGAGAGTGACCCACTCCCTGACCTGCTCTCACAGAACCCTGACGATGGGTCAGTTGATGGTGTAGCCTTGGCAGGCAGCCTCACTACCCAGCAACAAACTGATTGCAGGCAAGTCCTCAATCAGTTTAGACATATGTTTTCTCTGACACCCAGTCAGACCACCTGGTGCACTCATGAAGTGGACACTGGGGACAGTCTGCCTATTAAAAACAAGATTTATAGGCAACCTGACCATGTCAGGGACTGTATCAGGACTGAAGTCCAGAAGATGTTGGAATTGGGAGTGATTGAGCCCTCAGATAGCCCTTGGGCTAGTCCAGTAGTCCTAGTACCTAAACCTCACACCAGTGGTGGGAAAAGAGAGATGAGGTTTTGTGTAGACTACAGGGGCCTCAATGCAGTCACTAGGACTGATGCCCATCCAATACCCAGGGCAGATGAGCTCATAGATACTTTGGCCTCTGCCAAATATCTCAGCACATTTGACCTAACAGCTGGCTACTGGCAGATCAGACTAGCTGATGCTGCAAAGCCCAAAACAGCATTTTCAACCCCTAGTGGGCATTATCAATTTGTGGTGATGCCCTTTGGTCTGAAAAATGCACCTGCCACTTTCCAGAGGTTGGTGAACACAGTTCTCACAGGACTGGAGGCCTATAGTGCAGCTTATCTAGATGATATTGCTGTCTTTAGCTCCACCTGGGAGGATCACCTGGTCCACCTCAGGAATGTTTTACAGGCCCTGCAAAAGGCAGGCCTGACTATCAAGGCCACTAAGTGCCAGATAGGGCAGAGTCAGGTTGTGTACCTGGGCCACCTTGTGGGTGGAGGCCAGGTTCAACCTTTGCAGAGCAAGATCCAGACCATCATGGACTGGACTGCTCCCACTACCCAGACTCAGGTGAGAGCCTTCTTAGGCCTGACTGGGTACTATAGGAGATTTGTCAAGGGGTATGGATCAATAGTGACACCCTTGAATGACTTAACTTCTAAGAAAATGCCCAAAAAGGTTCAGTGGACAGTTAGCTGTCAAAAGGCATTTGATGACCTCAAGCAGGCCATGTGCACTGCTCCAATTCTGCAGAGTCCTGATTACTCCAAGAAGTTCATTGTTCAAACTGATGCATCTGAATTGGGGGTAGGGGCTGTACTGTCACAATTGAATGAAGAAGGTCAGGATCAGCCAGTAGCTTTTATTAGCAGAAGGCTGACCCCTAGAGAGAAACGTTGGTCAGCCATAGAGAGGGAGGCCTTTGCTGTGGTCTGGGCTCTGAAGAAGTTGAGGCCATACTTGTTTGGTACACACTTCCTGGTTCAGACAGACCATAAGCCCCTCTTATGGCTAAAACAAATGAAGGGTGAAAACCCCAAACTGCTTAGGTGGTCCATTTCCCTACAGGGGATGGACTTTACAGTGGAACATAGGCCTGGGAGTAACCATGCGAATGCAGATGGACTCTCTAGGTATTTCCACTTAGAACATGAAGACTTAACTGGGCAAGGTTAGTTTAATGTCCCTACGTTTGGGGGGGGTTGTGTAGGAGAGTAGGATCTGCTTCACAGGGGTACCCCCACTTTTTGCTGATACTTCACTGGTTTTCGACATTAGTCTGGCTGGGGCCCTGCTATTCAGAACCCCAGCCTAGCTGGTTCCTCTTTAAAAGGGTCTCCATGTGCCTTAGGCACATCTCTGATTGGGATCTGGAGTGCCCTTGTAAGTCCCTAGTATATGGTATACTATGTACCAAGGGCATAGGTACCTCAGAGGCCTGCCAGGGGCTGCAGCATATATTATGCCACCCCTGGTAGGCCATCCAAACTGACACCACAGGTCTGCTACTGCAGCCTGGGTAAGGTGGTGCATGCACCCCTTGCTGTGGTATAGGTTACCTATATCACTAAATGCATACACACATATAAACCTATAAGTCACTCCTAAGGCAGGCCTTATCAATCCTAAAGGCAGAGTGCATGGTTCCTATGTGAGAGGGTGCCCCTGCATGAGCAGGGCCCCTCTGCAGCGTTCGGAGACCATCTCTGATGCTGTTTGTAGTGCAGCCTGACCATATACTCTTAAACGCATTATATCCTCGCGGTAAAATGCTAACTATGGAATGGCTGCACCGAAACATGTCGTGTTTGGTGTCAAACATCTTGGAATACTACCCCCCGCCAATTCTGGCGGCGGGGGTAGCATTCCACCCTTCTAGAGGGAAAGGCATGTTAACTCTGACGAGTCCGGTAACTTCTTTCCAGAGCCTGGCATCACAAAATGGATGCTACTGCCACAGACACGAGTCTGGCCTCCTGCTGCTGGACGAAACTCCGGCAGGGGAGGCCTGGACAATAGGTTTCCTGTCCCAGGGAGGTGTGACCACCTCCCCAGACAGGACAATGTGTATTGGGGCTGGGCGGGAGCACTTTCGGGTGCTTTGAAGTCCTGCACTGGGGGCACATTTGGTGTCCCTGTGCATACCCCAGTTCAAACCGGATCAGGGGCTTGCAGCCCCTGCTTTGGCGCGAACTGGACAAAGGGAAAGGGGTGTAGCCACCCCTCTGCCCTGACCCACCCATAGGTGGGGCCACAGAGTAGTCCATCCCCTATTTTTGGAATAAAGGTAGGAACCCAGTCCTTAGGACTTTAGATTATACCTGGACGAAACTCTGAAACAGAATCCTGGACCTTCGACGCTCTACTCACGATTAGAGGACTGAAGAATCTCCCTTGGGGTCAAGGAGTGACTCCCCTGCTTGGCAGGCACCAAAGAAGCATCTGTCCGGTTCGCATCACTGAAGCTCCCGTCGGACGCCGAAGTCATCGCATCACCAGAGGTGGATTCTCAGACTTCCCCGAGGCTACCCTGAGTCCCCAGCAAAGCTGAGGCCCGTGGCTATCGTGGGTAACGTGAGACCGTGACCCCTGGACACCGAGCACATTTGCAAGTGCACCATCTTCTGGGTCTCCCAAGAAGTCGTGCTTTGGGCTCCGAGTAGCCCTAGCCTCCAGCACCACCTGCACCGAAGATCACTGGCCCCCACTCCACGAGTGTCCTGTAAGCCAGCTCCACGTGCGGCGTCACGAGGCTCCTTCGCGGTCGCTAGCCCGTTGGCTAGTAGCCCTTACCGAAGGCCAATCTTTTCTTTACTTGGCAGTCTGGTTGCTCCAGGCCTGCCCTCACTTACCCTTGCTGGGTGAGTTCCCCAGACCTTGCTGGTCTGCACCATCGACGATCTTCAGCTACATCGAGACTTGCCGTTGCCAAGGCTTGTTGGGTCCAATCTGGTCGCCGACACCGCAGCACTCGACAGACATCGTGTACCAGCCCGAATCCTGCTCCTGGTCGCCGACAACGCCTCCTGGACCTCGTGGCTGCAGAAACGAGACGACCGTCAACGCACCTGAAGCACTCGACATCGGTGGGCATCTGTCCATCGCCTCCCTGGTCACTGGCTAGTGACCCAGACTCTGTCCCCTCTGCTTTCAGGTTCTTCAGAACTCCGATCCACTCTTGGATCCACCCGGACACTTTTCTCCTGGTCGCCAGCAGCACTTTGCAGCAGATCGCCATAAGAAACGACGACGAAACCCGACCCCGAAAGGCACCTATGCACCCGGCTTCCCTGGGTGAGGTAACACGAGTACTCCGGTGCTCCCGTGGGTAGAGACTCTTCAAAGTCCTAGATCTCAAAGGGTTTTGTCCTAGTCCTCTTTAAAGTGTCCCTTTCCTCTATTTTCCCGATCCCGACTTTCTCCATAGAAGTTAACGGCGTATCGCGGTTGTGTATTTACACTGCACGCGTCTCCCGTGGGTCCCCTGTGTCACTACCTTGGGTGGTTCCTTGTGGTCCAAGCACTTCTAGAGGCTCTAGGCCTAGTGTCTAGTTCAGTCGTGGTTCGCATACCATTTTATTGGTATATGGTTTGGTACGCCCCTAGGGCTCAAACGTGTATTTGTGCTATTACTGTGATTTAAGATCTTATAACCTATGTACTTCGAACTCTAGCCTCATAAAGAGACTAGAGGGGTGTGTTTAGTAATAAATACATATATTTTGAATATATACCTGGTGTGGTGCTCTTTCATTTGGTCACTCAAGAGATTATAGACTGGTAAAACAAGCTGCTTTACATTCCTTCAAGACTTAGCCTGAAGGCTGCTCTCCACAGCTACCACTAGGATAGCTTTCAATAAGGTTGTCTTTAACCTACCTACCATAAGAGTCGATTTGGACTGGTGCAAGGTGCCCACTATAATTAGTGGACAGCATATGCCAGGCCAACTTCTCACA
>CAWUFW010023850.1:0-68761 GCA_963921515.1 Calotriton arnoldi | reverse complement strand
ACTACCCACACACCACTGCACTACCCTAAACCCTAAACTCTACCCCCAGCATCACCCCCTAAACTACACAAACACCACTGCACTACCCTAAACCCTAAAACACTACCCCAGCATGACCCCCTACACTACCCAAACACCACTGTACTACCTTAAACCCTAAAACACTATCCCCAGCAGTACCCCCTACACTACCCAAACACCACTGCACTACCCTAAAACACTACCCCCAGCATGACCCCCTACACTACACAAACACCACTGCACAACCCTAAACCCTAAAAAGCTACCCCCAGCATGACCCCCTACACTACACAAACACCACTGCACTACCCTAAACCCTTAAACACTACCCCCACCACTACCCCCTACACTACCCAAATATCACTACACTACCCTAAATGCTAAAACACTACCCCCAGCACTGACCCCCTACACTACACAAACACCACTGCACTACCCTAAACCCTAAAACACTACCCCTAGCACACCCCCTACACTACACAAACACCGCTGCACTACCCTAAACCCTAAAACACTACCCCCAGCATGACCCCCTACACTACCCAAACACCACTGCACTACCCTAAACCCTAAAACACTACCCCCAGCACGACCCCCTACACTACCCAAACACCACTGCACTCCCCTAAACCCTAAAACACTACCCCCAGCACAACCCCCTACACTACACAAACACCACTGCACTACCCTAAACCCTAAAACACTACCCCCTACACTACCCAAACACCACTGCACTATCGTAAACCCTAAAACACTACCCCCAGCACAAACCCCTACACTACACAAACACCACTGCACTACCCTAAACCCTAAAACACTACCCCCACCACTACCCCTACACTACCCAAACATCACTACACTACCCTAAATGCTAAAACACTACCCCCAGCAAGACCCCCTACACTACACAAACACCACTGCACTCCCCTAAACCCTAAATCTACCCCCAGCATGACCCCCTACACTACACAAACACCACTGCACTATCCTAAACCCTAAAACACTACCCCCAGCATGACACCCTACAGTACACAAACACCACTGCACTACCCAAAACCCTAAAACACTACCCCCAGCATGACCCCCTACACTACACAAACACCACAGCAATATGCTAAACTCTAAAACACTTACCCCAGCATGACCTCCTATACTACACAAAAACCACTGCACTACCCTAAACCCTAAAATACTACCCCCAGCACGACCACCTACACTACACAAACACCACTGCACAACCCTAAACCCTAAAACACTACCCCAGCATGACCCCATACACTACCAAAACACCACTGCACTACCCTAAACCCTAAAACACTACCCCCAGCACGACCCCCTATACTACCCAAACACCACTGCACTTCCCTAAACCCTAAAACACTACCCCCAGCACTACCCCCTATACTACCAAATCACCACTGCACTACCCTAAACCCTAAAACACTACCCCCAGCACGACCCCCTACACTACCCAAACACCACTGCACTCCCCTAAACCCTAAGACACTACCCCCAGCACAACCCCCTACACTACACAAACACCACTGCACTACCCTAAAGCCTAAAACACTACCCCCTACACTACCCAAACACCACTGCACTATCATAAACCCTAAAACACTACCCCAGCACAAACCCCTACACTACACAAACACCACTGCACTACCTTAAACCCTAAAACACTACCCCCAGCACGACCTCCTACACTACCCAAACACCACTGCACTACCCTAAACCCTAAAACACTACCCCAGCACGACCCCCTATACTACCCAATCACCACTGCACTACCCTAAACCATAAAACACTACACCCAGCAGTAACCCCTACACTACCCAAACACCACTGCACTACCCTAAACTCTAAAACACTGCCCCCTGCACGACCCCCTACACTACCCAAACACCACTGCACTACCCTAAACCCTAAAACACTACCCCCAGCACGACCCCCTACACTACCCAAACACCACTGCACTCCCCTAAACCCTAAAACACTACCCCCAGCACAACCCCCTACACTACCCAAACACCACTGCACTACCCTAAACCCTAAAACACTACCCCCACCACTACCCCCTACACTACCGAAACATCACTACACAACCCTAAATGCTAAAACACTACCCCCAGCATGACCCCCTACACTACACAAACACCACTGCACTACCCTAAACCCTAAAACACTACCCCCAGCATGACCCCCTACACTACACAAACACCACTGTACTACCCTAAACCCTAAAACACTACCCCCACCACTACCACCTACACTACCCAAACACCACTGCACTACCCTAAACCCTAAAACACTACCCCCAGCAAGACCCCCTACACTACCCAAACACCACTGCACTACCCTAAACCCTAAAACACTACCCCCAGCATGACCCCCTACACTACACAAACACCACTGTACTACCCTAAACCCTAAAACACTATCCCCAGCACGACTCCCTGCACTAACCTAAATACCACTGCACTCCCTAAACCCTAAAACACTACCCCCAGCATGACCCCCTACACTACACAAACACCACTGCACTACCCTAAACACCAAAACACTACCCCCACTACTGACCCCCTACACTACCCAAACATCACTAGCACTACCCTAAACTGCTAAAACACTTACCCCCGTTTGACCCCCTACACTACACAAACACCACTGCACTACCCTAAACCCTAAAATACTACCCCAGCACGACCACCTACACTACACAAACACCACTGCACTACCCTAAACCCTAAAACACTACCCCAGCATGACCCCATACACTACCAAAACACCACTGCACTACCCTAAACCCAAAAACACTACCCCCAGCATGACCCCCTACCTACCCAAACACCACTTCACTACCCTAAACCCTAAAACACTACCCCCAGCATGACCCCCTATACTACCCAATCACCACTGCACTACCCTAAACCCTAAAACACTACCCCCAGCAGTAACCCCTACACTACCCAAACACCACTGCACTACCCTAAACTCTAAAACACTACCCCCTGCATGACCCACTACACTACTCAAACACCACTGCACTACCCTAAACCCTAAAACACTACCCCCAGCACGACCCCCTACACTACCCAAACACCACTGCACTCCCCTAAAACACTACCCCCAGCACAACCCCCTACACTACACAAACACCACTGCACTACCCTAAACCCTAAAACACTACCCCCTACACTACCCAAACACCACTGCACTATCGTAAACCCTAAAACCATCATCATCAAATAGCTTTATTCGACGTTTTCAGTCATAAAAGCACACAGTTATACACAAAACATTAAAAACAATAAAACACCATTAGATAATGCATAAAATACCATAAAAACGTTAATTACAATTTTAGTTCTTGACATTTCGTCAATATATGTCGAAAAGAACCTCACGCTAAACATACTATAAGTTTCGAGACCCAAAACATTTCCCTGACTTTAAAAACTACCATTATTAAAATATTTACCAAAATACAAGCTTTAGTAACAACCGGCTTTAAATTCATAGTAATCTTGTTTACCCCCACAATAAAACTATACGATACACCCGTCCTGCCTATCAATTCAGTATCTTTTACTAAGCCTTCTAAAATCACACATCAGATTTTCGTTGCGAACAAGCCCTGATTATCCAAGCCCACCCCAGGAATTTAGCCATTGCTATGGTTATTGCTTCCTTTGTATCACTTCTTAATATTCTGACTGCTTGGTTCGCACCTCTTATTCCCAATAACTTGCATATAGGGCGCAGCCAGGCCCGGCGTGGGGCATGGTAACCTGCACATTCAAACAAAAAATGGCCCATTGTTTCCTTTTTAATCATACAAACTGGGCACAACTCACTATGTGCATTAGACCACTTGTTTGTGAAAACTCTTATAGGTAAAGTACCTATCCTGAACTGAAAATACAGTTTCCGCTCTAGGGGTTTAAGAATGCAGTCCCAATAATATTCAAGCTTCGGCATTGGTTTATGCTCTAGAAAAATCCCGTTAGGGATGAGGAATCAAACCTGGCTTCCGTACAGTTAAGGACCTTTTCCCAGTATTTAGCCTTTAAAATCTTTTTGGGTGGGAAAACATTATTTTTCGGGTCCTCCCATAATTGGCTCATGCCAAGTTCCACCAGAGATCGTTTTAACTCCCTGAGCCATTTTATCTGGTGCTGCGTGTCTGCCTTAATTACGTCTAAAAATCCAGCTGCATAATCTGCTAGTTCTGGGGTGGACCACAGCCTGCGCCAATACAAAAGAGGGCGAATTTTTGCTAGATGTGCTATAGGCTTCCGCCCCAGATCATACAACAGTGGATATGTAGGTGTACTTTGCGGCAGTCGAGTAATGTGCCTAAAAACTTGTTTTCGGAGATTGAGAGTTTAGATAAGTCCTCATATCCCCAGAGCTCAGCACCATACAATGCAGAGCCCATTACCTTCATATTATATATTTCTAGCACTGGACTTATTGGCTTGTGAAAGGAGGAATTGAATTCTCTTTGGAGTGCTCCTGTTAATTGCCGATGTTTTAGGGTTGAGATATCAAGTTGGTGCGCCCATTTTAACCCTTCCTGAATGATCACTCCCAAATAGGTAAATTCCTTGACTTGCTCTAGTAGGAGATTACTCATATTTATACCACCCCTAAAACCCTATGCGGATTAAAAACCATCATCTTTGTCTTTGACACATTGACCTCCAAGCCACGCCTTGAGCAGAACTCCTCAAAGATGGTAAGTGCTCTTTTGAGTCCGCTTGGTGTCTTGGAAATGATCAATGTGTCATCCGCAAACATTAATATCGGCACTTTTACTCCTGCTAGAGTGGGGGCATCAGTTGGAGTCGCCAGCATGAAATCCACTATCCCGTCAATATATAGACTAAATAGTGTTGGGGCCATCACACAACCCTGCCGCACCCCCTTTCAACTGGGAAGGGTTCTGTGAGCTCTCCCTGCTTACCCCACCTAATCTTGGCAGAATTAGTCTCATGTAACCGGGCCACTAAGGTCAATAGATCTAGGGGTAGGCCCATCTCCTGCAGCACCTGCCAAAGTTTTCCACGCGGTACGAGGTCAAATGCCGATCGGAGGTCGACAAAGACCGCATACAGACTTCCTTTACCCAGCACAACTGTCTTCCAAAAAGTAAGGTGAATCTAAATACCTGATCAATTGTGCTGGTGGAGGATCTAAATCCAGCTTGAAAAGAGGATAAAATACTAAATTCATCAATCCAGCACTGTATTTTGTTTAGGACCAACCTACCCATAATTTTTTGAGCAGCATCTATCAAACTTATTGGTCTGTAATTACCTGGACGCGCTCTATCCCCTTTCTTAAAAACGGGAATAATTTCAGCCTCGGCCCAGGAAGTTGGAACAGCAGCACCCCGGGCTATAGAGTTTGTTAGCAGGTAAAAATACATACCCCAGCTCTCAATATCATAATGGAATACATCCCCCGGGATGCAGTCTGGGCCCGATGCCTTACCAATTTGGATAGCTTTGAGCACTTGCTTTACATCTTGCATAGTAAAATATATCTCCTTAAAAAAACATTTAGTAAAACTACAATCTGAGTCTCTCACTTCAACAGCATACTGGGGCTTAAAATAGTTAACCCACTCTTGCTGGGCAACATAATTCGAGGGTGCTGCAGCACGTCCCCCACTGCCCCATTTGTAGACATCCCAGAACTGTTTTGTATTTCTCCCTGCACAAGCGACCCGGAGTTCCTCCCAACGACTGTTATCCCAGGTCTTTTTTGCCTTAGCTATTGCTATACGATAACTAGCTCTTGCTTCTTGAACTGACAACAAAGCACCCGCTTTTATGGCCCCTACCTACTGCTACACTTGCCTCTTTACAGTTTTTATTATACCATTTATGAATTTTTTGGGTAGGTGCCTTACTAGCATTACCTCCCTTAATAAAATAAGATCGTAGATGGTTAAAAAAAATGGCATGTATATTGGTAGAATCATCGGGCGCCCCTGGTTCTCAGCACACACCCTCAACTTCTGGAGGGCACAAGCCAGCTCTTTACCAATGCTATCTAGTACATCAGGTAGCTTTGATATACTCGCCCACTTAAGGCGCCTCATATCGTTCGACTGAACAACCTCTGCGGTAGCATACATCACATTTGTTTTGTGCCCAGTCTTGGACTCTAATAGGTCCCAGTCCAAGCATAACGGATTGTGATCACTTTCCATTCTAACCTGAACCCGCATATCCTTTATCCTACCCCATAGCGTCAAACTTACCAACACATAATCTATCCTGCTACTGCTATATCCATTATCGTAGGTATTAGTTCCTGTTTTATCTGATGGCGTACGGCCATTTACAGCCCGTAGGCCCTTCTCTATACAAATGGTGTTAATTTGTATCACTACTTCAGTCCATCTTTTTATTGGTTCAAGCTCAAGTCTCGGTATATCCCACTTAATATCTTCCTCTTCCACGTCCCACAAATTACCTTCCTCCCACAGAAGGGGCTCAAACGTCACATTCAGGTCTCCCCTATCACAATATTCGAAGTCATTCTACTATCCTCTAAAATGGTATCTAGGGCGGTAAGAACACCTGACCTTTTCCCCTGGTACCACGTATATAAATGTTAAATAAATTCAATATTACCTTTTTCCCTCTAGACAGTTGCACCCACTGGATATCCTTATTAACTGTCGGTATATCTTTTACATCCAGTCCTAGGTTCTGCTTTACCCATATTATCAGACCCCCAGACGGTCTCCCCTTTGGTCCTTTTGATGCTGGGATAAAGGAATTTAAATAACCTAAACAAAAAGAGGGCTTTCTGCCCAAGTCTCCTGAAAGAGGCAGATATCGAAAGCTTCAATAAAACTATGCCAATCTGGGCAACCCAGTTTGGATCCTAGTCCTGCAATATTCCAGGATAGTAATGTTCCCTTCAAATCCACAACCTGGGGTTTACCGCACAATGTTTGATCCTTACCCATCATATTCGTGTCCTGTTCATTGGATGCCCTATCCAGGAGATCTAAGTCATCCTTTGATAAATAAACTGGTTGTGGCATACTCTCTATTATCTCCCCTAGATTTATGGGTTCTGGGTGCAGCCATTCTACTCTTGAGGGATTTATTAAAGGGTAGACCTTGTCAATAAGAGTTTGAACGGGCTGTGGTTGTCAGTCGCATGCGTCCAAGCCGGAAAGGGGGCAAATCTATTCACACATCCAGGGTTATAGACCCTGGGTAAACAACTAGAATCCCCCAAGCCTGTGCCCTTGGACTCAAACGTAACTGTAATGGTCCCAACACTTTAGGGAATAATGGCCTATAAAAAAAGGCCAAGGGTAGAACTATGATCTTAGTTACAAAGTTGTTAGAAAAACTACCCAACGACTCCAGTAGGTGTTTGACAATAAATTCATTATTAAAATTTAATACCACACAATCCCCATCAAGTTCTTTCCCCATTGTCCCTATCCAGGTAACTCTCCTTGCCATAATAAGATGGTTTTTGTCTATCCTATCCCAAGCGCCAGCCCCCTCAGACTCTGATCCAGCCAAAACATAGCTTTATGCATCAATTGGACAGTTGATTCAACTTGGCCCTCCCTTAGTGATGGCACATTTCCCAGCACCACTACCAGAGGGGCAGCTGCCGGAGGCAATTGTAATGGCCTACTCCATTTCTCCATACCTTTCCCATCTCTAAATACCGCAGCCGTCTTCCTGATTACGCCCGTAGAGCCTATCCTAGATGGTAATATACCTAACCCTGTCAGGTCATTTCCAACATTAGCAACCAATGAAACATGATTATTTGCCTCTACCCTATTATTGTTTTTATTGGGCCCAGTTGGGCTCATAAGGTCTTGTGCAAATTCTCCTGAGGTACTCCCCAGGGAGGTAGGTTCCATGCTCTTAGCTCGATTGGTATCTTGTGCTGGTACCCAACTTATAACAACAGGTCCAGGGCCCTCCCCTGGGACCTCTTTTCAGATGGCATAGGATTAACAACAGGTATCACTTCGACACCGTTGCTCATCTTTTCAGACAATATAGGATTAGGATTAGGTTTAGAAACAAGTATCCTTTCAATACTCTCTAGATTACTAATTAGGGGTAGGGAGGCTTACTGATAGTTATATGAGCTTCTAGAATCCGAAAATTAGTTTTTGATTGCAACTCAAGACCCTTAAGCCTATCTTCAATATAAACCAATCTCATAGTAAGCGGATTTAATATAGTTAGTATCAAAGCTTCTAGCCTCTGCCATGTGGCTTCATCCTGAGATAGGCTTACAGTAGGAGGGGTATCGACATTTCGAATTTTTGCCTGTTCTACTACACCTTTACCTTTACTTAAACCTTCCCTTCCCTTTTGGACTGTTTCGCAATTTTAGCAGGGTTTGGTCTTTGTGGGCCCTCCCCTCTTCCTTTTCACCACAGAGATGGGAATTGGGTCAGACACGGGAGCTATATCAGGACCAACTGTTATAGGTGGCTTCAATACCTTATTAAGAGAGCATTCTAGATTACATATCGGATTTACCTCCAGTACAGCACTACTTGGGTTACATAAGCTATTAGTTAGCGACCCAGTTACCGGGAGAGGGCCACAATCGAGGGATCCTACACCATCTATATCAAAATCTAAAATCCCCGTAGTGGGCCCTTTACTTATAGGTTCCAGGGATAGACGCCGCTCCGCCATGACAATCTCGTGTTCAAGGACAGAAGTAGCTCTTAATAAAAATTTATCCAATGTTCCTGCAATAGACCCACTTCCAGTAACCCCGGCAACCTGAGCCCCTTTCCCCCTCCCATCACGTCTATTCATTATACAATATGAATACTTAATCAGTAACCCCCAATAGAAAACCCTATCCTCTAACACCTAAACACAGAATGAACCACAAACCCTTTTGCAACCAAATTTCAGGGACGTGGCCCAGTCCTGTCTCTTCCGGTCTTTGACGGGCGTAGACGGGCTCGTCTTGGCCCGGTCTTCGCCCGGGCACGCCGCGCGCGTCCGCGTTGCGGGACCGCTGTGTGCAGTTTAAAGCCCCTCCAGGGACCAGCGAAAAGTGCAAAGTGCGTGGTAGGGCCAACGGGCCGGTAGCAGCAACCAGAACAGGGAACTCAGTTCAGCGGTCTCCGCGCTGCGGGACCGCTGTGTGCAGTTTAAAGCCCCTCCAGGGACCAGCGAAAAAGTGCAAAGTGCGTGGTAGGGCCAAGGGGCCGGTAGCAGCAACCAGAACAGGGAACTCAGTTCAGCGGTCTCCGCGCTGCGGGACCGCTGTGTGCAGTTTAAAGCCCCTCCAGGGACCAGCGAAAAAGTGCAAAGTGCGTGGTAGGGCCAAGGGGCCGGTAGCAGCAACCAGAACAGGGAACTCAGTTCAGCGGTCTCCGCGCTGCGGGACCGCTGTGTGCAGTTTAAAGCCCCTCCAGGGACCAGCGAAAAGTGCAAAGTGCGTGGTAGGGCCAAGGGGCCGGTAGCAGCAACCAGAACAGGGAACTCAGTTCAGCGGTCTCCGCGCTGCGGGACCGCTGTGTGCAGTTTAAAGCCCCTCCAGGGACCAGCGAAAAGTGCAAAGTGCGTGGTAGGGCCAAGGGGCCGGTGGCAGCAACCAGAACAGGGAACTCAGTTCAGCGGTCAGTAGTGTAGGGTGTCATGCTTGGGGGTAGTGTTTTAGGGTTTTGGTAGTGCAGTGGTGTTTGTGTATGTGGGTAGTGGTAGGGTTTCAGTGCATGGTGCTGGTAGAGCGGTGTGTAGTGTTTAGGGCTAGTGCAGTGGTGTTTGGGTAGTGTAGGGGTCGTGCTGGGGGTAGTGTTTTACGGTTTAGGGTAGTGCAGTGGTGTGTGGGTAGTGTAGGGGTCGTGCTGGGGGTAGTGTTTTAGGGCTTAAGGTAGTGCAGTGGTGTTTGTGTAGTGTAGGGGGTCATGCTGGGGGTAGATTTAGGGTTTAGGGTAGTGCAGTGGTGTTTGGGTAGTGTAGGGGTTCGAGCTGGGGGTAGTGTTTTAGGGTTTAGGGTAGTGCAGTGGTGTTTGTGTATTGTAGGGGGTCGTGCTGGGTATAGTGTTTTAGGGTTTAGGATAGTACAGTTTTAATTGTGTAGTGTAAGGGGTCGTGCTGGGGGTAGATTTAGGGTTTAGGGTAGTGCAGTGGTGTTTGTGTAGTGTAGGGGGTCGTGCTGGGGGTAGTGGTTTAGGGTTTAGGGCAGGGCAGTGATGTTTGGGTAGTGTAGGGGTTCGTGCTGGGGGTAGTGTTTTAGTGTTTGGGGTAGCGCAGTGGTGATTGTGTAGTGTAGGGGGTCGTGCTGGGGGTAGATTTAGGGTTTAGGGTAGTGCAGTGGTGTTTGGGTAGTGTAGGGGGTCGTGCTGGGGGTAGTGTTTTAGGGTTTAGGTTGCGCAGTGGTGTTTGGGTAGTGTAGGGGGTAGTGTTTTAGGGTTTAGGGTGGTGCAGTGGTGTTTGTGTACTGTAGGGGGTCATGCTGGGGGTAGTGTTTTAGGGCTTAGGGTAGTGCAGTGGTGTTTGTGTAGTGTAGGGGGTCGTGTTTTAGGGTAGTGCAGTGGTGTTTGGGTAGTGTAGGGGTTCATGCTGGGGGTAGTGTTTTAGGGTATAGGGTAGTGCAGTGGTGTGTCGGTAGTGTAGGGGGCCATGCTGGGGGTAGTGTTTTAGGGTTTAGGGTAGTGCAGTGGTGTGTGTGTAGTGTAGGGGGTCGTGCTGGGGTAAGTGTTTTAGGGGTTTAGGGTCGTGCAGTGGTGTATCTGTAGTGTAGGGGGTCGTGCTGGGGGTAGATTTAGTGTTTAGGGTAGTGCAGTGGTGTTTGGGTAGTGTAGGGGGTCGTGCTGGGTGTAGTGTTTTGGGGTTTAGGGTAGTACAGTGGTGTTTGTGTAGTGTAGGGGTTGTGCTGGGTGTAGTGTTTTAGGGTTTGGGGTAGTGCAGTGGTGTTTGTGTAGTGTAGGGGTCGTGCTGGGGGTAGTGTTTAAGGTTTAGGGTAGTGCATTGATGTTTGTGTAGTGTAGGGGGTCGTGCTGGGGGTAGTGTATTAGGGTTTAGGGCAGTGCAGTGGTGTTTGGGTAGTGTATGGGGTCGTGCTGGGGGTAGTGTTTAAGGGTTTAGGGTAGCACAGTGGTGTTTGTGTAGTGTAGTGGGTCATGCTGGGGGTAGTGTTTTAGGGTTTAGGGTAGTGCAGTGGTGTTTGGGTAGTGTAGGGGATCATTCTGGGGGTAGTGTTTTAGGGTAGTGCAGTGGTTTTTGGGTAGTGTAGGGGGTCGTGCTGGGGTAGTGTTTTAGTGTTTAGGGTAGTGCAGTGGTGTTTGGGTAGTATAGGGGGTCATGCTCGGGCTAGTGTTTTAGGGTAGTGCAGTGGTGTTTGTGTAGTGTAGGTAGTCATGCTAGGGGTATTGTTTTAGGGTTTAGGGGTAGTGCAGTGGTGTTTGTGTTGTGTAGGGGGTCGTGCTGCGGTAGATATAGGGTTTAAGGTAGTGCAGTGGTGTTTGGGTAGTGTAGGGAGTCGTGCTGGGGTAGTGTTTTAGGGCTTAAGGTAGTGCAGTGGTGTTTGTGTAGTGTAGGGGGTGGTGCTGGGGGTAGTTTTTTATGGTTTAGGGTAGTGCAGTGGTGTTTGGGTAGTGTAGAGGGTCGTGCTTGAGGTAGTGTTTTAGGGTTTAGGGTAGTGTAGTGGTGTTTGGGTAGTGTAGGGGGTCATGCTGGGGTAAGTGTTTTAGGGTTTAGGGTAGTGCAGAGGTGTTTGTGTAGTGTAGGGGGTCATGCTGGGTGTAGTGTTTTAGGGTTTAGGGTTGTGCAGTGGTGTTTGGGTAGTGTAGGGGTCGTGCTGGGGTAAGTGTTTTAGGGTTTAGGGTAGTGTAGTGGTGTTTGGGTAGTGTAGGGGTCTTGCTGGGGGTAGTGTTTTAGGGTTTAGGGTAGTGCAGTGGTGTTTGTGTAGTGTAGGGGGTCATGCTGTGGGTAGTGTTTTAGGGGTTAGGGTAGTGCAGTGGTGTTTGTGTAGTGTAGTGGGAGTGCTGGGGGTAGATTTAGGGTTTAGGGTAGTGCAGTGGTGTTTGGGTAGTGTAGGGAGTCGTGCTGGGTGTAGTGTTTTAGGGATTAGGGTAGTGCAGTGGTGTTTGTGTAGTGTAGGGGGTCATGCTGGGGCTAGTGTTTTAGGGTTTAGGGTAGTGCAGTGGTGTTTGGGGAGTGTAGGTGGTCATGCTGGGGTTAGTGTCGTAGGGTTTAGGGTAGTGCAGTGGTGTTTGTGTAGTGTAGGGGGTCATGCTGGGGGTAGTGTTTTAGGGTAGTGCAGTGGTATTTGGGTAGTGTAGGGGGTAGTGCTGGGGGTAGTGTTTTTGGGTTTAGGGTACCGCACTGATGTTTGGGTAGTGTAGGGGGTCATGCTGGGGTACGTGTTTTAGGGTTTAGGGTAGCGCAGTGGTGTTTGTGTAGTATAGGGGGTCGTGCTGGGGGTATTGTTTTAGGGTTTACGGTAGTGCAGTGGTGTTTGTGTAGTGTAGGGGGTCGTGCTGGGGCTAGTGTTTTAGGGTTTAGGGTAGTGCAGTGGTGTTTGGGAAGTGTAGGTGGTCATGCTGGGGTTAGTGTCATAGGGTTTAGGGTAGTATAGTGGTGTTTGGGTGGTGTAGGGGGTCGTGCTGGGTGTACTGTTTTAGGGTTTAGGGTAGTGCAGTGGTGTTTGTGTAGGTTAGGGGGTCATGCTGGGGGTAGTGTTTTAGGGTTTAGGGTAGCGCAGTGGTGTTTGGGTAGTGTAGGGGGTCGTGCTGGGGTACGTGTTTTAGGGTTTAGGGTAGCGCAGTGTTGTTTGTGTAGTATAGGGGGGTCGTGCTGGGGGTAGTGTTTTAGGGTTTAGGGTAGTACAGTGGTGTTTGGGTAGTGTAGGGGGTCATGCTGGGGTAAGTGTTTTAGGGATTAGGGTAGTGCAGTGTTGTTTGTGTAGTATAGGGGGTTGTGCTGGTGGTAGTGTTTTAGGGTTTAGGGTAGTGCAGTGGTGTTTGGATAGTGTAGGGGGTCTTGCTGGGGGTAGTGTTTTAGGGTTTAGGGTAGTGCAGTGGTGTTTGTGTAGTGTAGGGGGTCGTGCTGGGGGTAGATTTAGGGTTTAGGGTAGTGCAGTGGTGTTTGGGTAGTGAAGGGAGTCATGTTGTAGGTAGTGTTTTAGGGTTTATGGTAGTGCAGAGGTGTTTTTGTAGTGTAGGGGGTCATGCTGGGTGTAGTGTTTTAGGGTTCAGGGTTTTGCATTGGTGTTTTGGGAGTATAGGTGGTCATGCTGGGGCTAGTGTTTTAGGAATTAGGTTAGTGCAGTGATGTTTGTGTAGTGTAGGGGGTCATGCTGGGGTAGTGTTTTAGGGTTTAGGGTAGTGCAGTGGTGTTTGGGTAGTGTAGGGGGTAGTGCTGGGGTAGTGTTTTAGGGTTTAGGGTAGTGCAGTGGTGTTTGGGTAGTGTAGGGGGTAGTGCTGGGGGTAGTGTTTAAGGGTTTAGGGTAGTGCACTGGTGTTTAGGTAGTGTAAGGGGTCGTGCTGGGGGTAGTGTTTTAGGGTTTAGGGTAGTGCAGTGGTGTTTCTGTAGTGTAAGGGGTCATGCTGTGGGTAGTGTTTTAGGGTTTAGGGTAGTGCAGTGGTGTTTGTGTAGTATAGGGGGTAGTGTCTTAGTGTTTAGGGTAGTGCAGTGGTGTTTGTGTAGTGTAGGGTTTCGTGTTTTAGGGTTTAGGTAGTGCAGTGGTGTTTGGGCAGTGTAGGGGGTCATGCTGGAGTTCATGTTTTAGTGTTTAGGGTAGTGCAGTGGTGTTTGTGTAGTGTAGGGGGTCATGCTGGGGGTAGTGTTTTAGTGTTTAGGCTTTTGCAGTGGTGTTTGTGTAGTGTAGGGGGTCGTGCTGGGGTTGATTTAGGGTTTAGGGTAGTGCAGTGGTGTTTGGGTGGTGTAGGGAGTCGTGCTGGGGGTAGTGTTTTAGGGTTTAGGGTAGTGCAGTGACGTTTGTGTAGTGTAGGGCGTCATGCTGGGGTAGTGTTTTAGGGTTTAGGGTAGTGCAGTGGTGTTTGGGTAGTATAGGGGGTAGTACTGGGGTAGTGTTTTAGGGTTTAGGGTAGTGCAGTGGTGTTTGGGTAGTCTAGGGGGTAGTGCTGGCGGTAGTGTTTAAGGGTTTAGGGTAGTGCACTGGTGTTTGGGTAGTGTAAGGGGTCATGCTGGGGGTAGTGTTTTAGGGTTTAGGGTAGTGCAGTGGTGTTTCTTTAGTGTAAGGGATCATGCTGTGGGTAGTGTTTTAGGGTTTAGGGTCATGCAGTGGTGTTTGTGTAGTATTGGGGGTAGAGTCTTAGTGTTTAGGGTAGTGCAGTGGTGTTTGTGTAGTGTAGGGGGTTGTGTTTTAGTGTTTAGGGTAGTGCAGTGGTGTTTGGGTAGTGTAGGGGGTAGTGCTGGGGTAGTGTTTTAGGGTTTAGGGTAGTGCAGTGGTGTTTGGGTAGTGTAGGGGGTAGTGCTGGGGGTAGTGTTTAAGGGTTTAGGTAGTGCACTGGTGTTTGGGTAGTGTAAGAGGTCGTGCTGGGGGTAGTATTTTAGGGTTTAGGGTAGTGCAGTGGTGTTTCTGTAGTGTAAGGGGTCATGCTGTGGGTAGTGATTTAGGGTTTAGGGTAGTGCAGTGGTGTTTGTGTAGTATAGGGGGTAGTGTATTAGTGTTTAGGGTAGTGCAGTGGTGTTTGTGTGGTGTAGGGGGTCGTGTTTTAGGGTTTAGGGTAGTGTAGTGGTGTTTGGGTAGTGTAGGGAGTCATGCGGGGGTTAGTGTTTTAGTGTTTAGGGTAGTGCAGTGGTGTTTGTGTAGTGTAGGGGGTCGTGCTGGGATTGATTTAGGGTTTAGGGTAGTGCAGTGGTGTTTGGGTAGTGTAGGGAGTCGTGCTGGGGGTAGTGTTTTAGGGCTTAGGGTAGTGCAGTGGTGTTTGTGTACTGTAGGGGTCGTGCTGGGGGTAGTGTTTTAGGGTTTAGGGTAGTGTAGTGGTGTTTGGGTAGTGTAGAGGGTCGTGCTGGGGTAAGTTTTTTAGGGTTTAGGGTAGTGAAGTGGTGTTTGTGTAGTATAGGGGGTCCTGCTGGGGGCAGTGTTTTCGGGTTTAGGGTAGTGCAGTGGTGTTTGGGTAGTATAAGGGGTCGTGCTGGGGTAAGTGATTTAGGGTTTAGGGTAGTGCAGTGGTGATTGGGTACTGTAGGGGGTCTTGCTGGGGGTAGTGTTTTAGGGTTTAGGGTAGTGCAGTGGTGTTTGTGTAGTATAGGGGGTCGTGCTGGGGGTAGTGTTTTAGGGTTTAGGGTAGTGTAGTGGTGTTTGTGTAGTGTAGGGGGTCGTGCTGGGGGTATATTTATTGTTTAGCGTAGTGCAGTGGTGTTTGGGTAGTGAAGGGAGTCATGCTGGGGGTAGTGTTTTAGGGTTTATGGTAGTGCAGTGCTGTTTTTGTAGTGTAAAGTGTCGTGCTGGGGGTAGTGTTTTA
This sequence comes from Calotriton arnoldi, assembly GCA_963921515.1. Lineage (NCBI taxonomy): Eukaryota > Metazoa > Chordata > Amphibia > Caudata > Salamandridae > Calotriton > Calotriton arnoldi. Next base: position 53,268 of record CAWUFW010023850.1, on the reverse strand, counting down.
GGGTTTAGGGTTGTGCAGTGGTGTTTCGGGAGTGTAGGGGTCATGCTGGGGGTAGTGTTTTAGGGTTTAGGGTAGTGCAGTGATGTTTGTGTAGTGTAGGGGGTCATGCTGGGGTAGTGTTTTAGGGTTTAGGGTAGTGCAGTGGTGTTTGGGTTGTGAAGGGTGTAGTGCTGGAGGTGGTGTTTTAGGTTTTAGGGTACTGCACTGGTGTTTGGGTAGTGTAGGTGGCCGTCCTGGGGATAGTGTTTTAGGGTTTAGGGTAGTGCAGTGGTGTTTCTGTAGTATAAGGGGTCATGTTGGGGGTAGTGTTTTAGGGTTTAGGGTAGTGCAGTGGTGTTTGTGTAGTATAGGGGGTCGTGTTTTAGTGTTTAGGGTAGTGCAGTGGTGTTTTGGCAGTGAAGGGGGTTTTGCTGGGGGTAGTGTTTTAGGGTTTATGGTAGTGCAGTGTTGTGTTGGTAGTGTAGGGGTCATGCTGGGGGTAGTGTTTTAGGGTTTAGGGCAGCGCAGTGGTGTTTGGGTAGTATAGGGGGTCGTGCTGGGGGTAGTGTTTTAGGGTTTAGGTTAGCACAGTGGTGTATGGGTAGTGTAGGGGGTCATGCTGGGGATAATGTTTTAGGGTTTAAAGTAGCACAGTGGTGTTTGTGTAGTGTAGGGGGTCGTGTTTTAGGGTTTAGGGTAGTGCAGTGGTGTTTGGGTAGTGTAGGGGTCGTGCTGGGTGTAGTGTTTTAGGGTTTAGGGTAGTGCAGTGGTGTGTGGGTAGTGTAGGGAGTCGTGCTGGGGGTAGTGTTTTAGGGCTTAAGGTAGTGCAGTGGTGTTTGTGTAGTGTAGGGGGTTGTGCTGGGGGTAGATTTGGGGTTTAGGGTAGTGCAGTGGTGTTTGGGTAGGGTAGGGGTTCGTGCTGGGGTAGTGTTTTAGGGTTTAGGGTAGTGCAGTGGTGTTTGTGTATTGTAGGGGGTCGTGCTGGGTGTAGTGTTTTAGAGTTTAGGGTAGTGCAGTTGTGTTTGTGTAGTGTAGGGTCATGCTGGGGGTAGATTTAGGGTTTAGGGTAGTGCAGTGGTGTTTGTGTAGTGTAGGGGTTGTGCTGGGGGTAGTGGTTTAGAGTTTAGGGCAGGGCAGTGTTGTTTGTGTAGTGTAGGGGGTCGTGCTGGGGGTAGATTCAGGGTTTAGGGTAGCGCAGTGGTGTTAGGGTAGTATAGGGGGTTGTGCTGGGGTAGTGTTTTAGGGTTTAGGGTAGCGCAGTGGTATTTGGGTCATGCTGGGGGTAGTGTTTTAGGCTTTAGGTTGCGCAGTGGTGTTTGGGTAGTGTAGGGGGTAGTTTTTTAGGGTTTAGGGTGGTGCAGTGGTGTTTGTGTAGTGTAGGGGGTCATGCTGGGGGTAGTGTTTTAGCATTTAGTGTAGTGCAGTGGTGTTTGTGTAGAGTAGGGGGTCGTGTTTTAGGGTAGTGCAGTGGTGTTTGGGTAGTGTAGCGGTTCGTGCTGGGGGCAGTGTTTAGGGTTTAGGGTAGTGCAGTGGTGTGTGGGTAGTGTAGGGGGTCATGCTGGTGGTACTGCTTTAGGGTTTAGGGTACTGCAGTGGTGTTTGGGTAGTATAGGGGGTCGTGCTGGGGTAAGTGTTTTAGGGGTTTAGGGTCGTGCAGTGGTGTTTCTGTAGTGTAGGGGGTCATGGGGGGGTAGATTTAGTGTTAGGGTAGTGCAGTGGTGTTTGGGTAGTGTAGGGGGTCGTGCTGGGTGTAGTATTTTGGGGTTTAGGGTAGTGCAGTGTTGTTTCTGTAGTGTAGGGGGTCGTGCTGGGTGTAGTGTTTTAGGGTTTAGGGTAGTGCAGTGGTGCTTGTGTAGTGTAGGGGTCGTGCTGGTGGTAGATTTAGGGTTTAGGGTAGTGCATGGATATTTGTGTAGTGTAGGGGGTCATTCTGGGGGTAGTGTATTAGGGTTTAGTGCAGTGCAGTGGTGTTTGGGTAGTGTAGGGGGTCGTGCTGGGGGTAGTGTTTTAGGGTTTAGGGTAGCAAAGTGGTGTTTGTGTATTGTAGTGTGTCATGCTGGGGGTAGTGTTTTAGGGTTTAGGGTAGTGCAGTGGTCTTTGGGTAGTGTAGGGGGTCATGCTGGGGTAAGTATTTTAGGGTTTAGGGCAGCGCAGTGGTGTTTGGGTAGTATAGGGGGTCGTGCTGGGGGTAGTGTTTTAGGGTTTAGGTTTGAGCAGTGGTGTATGGGTAGTGTAGGGGGTCATGCTGGGGATAATGTTTTAGGGTTTAAAGTAGCGCAGTGGTGTTTGTGTAGTGTAGGGGTCGTGTTTTAGGGTTTAGGGTAGTGCAGTGGTGTTTGGATAGTGTAGGGGTCGTGCTGGGGGTAGTGTTTTAGGGTTTAGGGTAGTGCAGTGGTGTGTGGGTAGTGTAGGGGGTCATGCTGGGGGTAGTGTTTTAGGGCTTAAGGTAGTGCAGTGGTGTTTGTGTAGTGTAGGGGGTTGTGCTGGGGGTAGATTTAGGGTTTAGGATAGTGCAGTGGTGTTTGGGTAGGGTAGGGGTTCATGCTGGGGTAGTGTTTTAGGGTTTAGGGTAGGGGGTCGTGCTGTGTGTAGTGTTATAGGTTTAGGTTAGTGCAGTGGTGTATGGGTAGTGTAGGGGGTCGTGCTGGGGATAATGTTTTAGGGTTTAAAGTAGCGCAGTGGTGTTTGTGTAGTGTAGGGGGTCGTGTTTTAGGGTTTAGGGTAGTGCAGTGGTGTTTGGGTAGTGTAGGGGGTCGTGCTGGGGGTAGTGTTTTACGGTTTAGGGTAGTGCAGTGGTGTGTGGGTAGTGTAGGGGGTCGTGCTGGGGGTAGTGTTTTAGGGCTTAAGGTAGTGCAGTGGTGTTTGTGTAGTGTAGGGGGTCATGCTGGGGGTAGATTTAGGGTTTAGGGTTGTGCAGTGGTGTTTGGGTAGTGTAGGGGTTCGTGCTGGGGGTAGTGTTTTAGGGCTTAGTGTAGTGCAGCTGTGTTTGTGTATTGTAGGGGGTTGTGCTGGGTGTAGTGTTTTAGGGTTTAGGGTAGTGCAGTGGTGGTTGTGTAGTGTAGGGGTCATGCTGGGGGTAGATTTAGGGTTTAGGGTAGTGCAGTGGTGTTTGTGTAGTGTAGGGGGTCATGCTGGGGGTAATGTTTTAGGGTTTAAAGTAGAGCAGTGGTGTTTGTGTAGTGTAGGGGGTCGTGTTTTAGGGTTTAGGGTAGTGCAGTGGTGTATGGGTAGTGTAGGGGGTCGTGCTCGGGGTAGTGTTTTAGGGTTTAGGGTAGTGCAGTGGTGTGTGGGGAGTGTAGGGGGTCGTGCTGGGGGTAGTGTTTTAGTGCTTAAGGTAGTGCAGTGGTGTTTGTGTAGTGTAGGGGGTTGTGCTGGGGGTAGATTTAGGGTTTAGGGTAGTGCAGTGGTGTTTGGGTCATGTAGGGGTTCGTGCTGGGGTAGTGTTTTAGGGTTTAGGGTAGTGCAGTGGTGTTTGTGTAGTGTAGGGGGTCATACTGGGGGTAGTGTTTTAGGGTTTAGGGTAGCGCAGTGGTGTTTGTGTAGTTTAGGGGGTCATGCTGGGGGTAGATTTAGGGTTTAGGGTAGCTCAGTGGTGTTTGGGTAGTGTAGGGGGTCATGCTGGGGGTAGTGTTTTAGGGTTTAGGGTAGCGCAGTGGTGTTTGGGTCGTGCTGGGGGTAGTGTTTTAGGCTTTAGGTTGCGCAGTGGTGTTTGGGTAGTGTAGGGGTAGTTTTTAGGGTTTAGGGTGGTGCAGTGGTGTTTGTGTACTGTAGGGGGTCGTGCTTGGGGGTATGTTTTAGGGTTTAGTGTAGTGCAGTGGTGTTTGTGTAGTGTAGGGGGTCGTGTTTTAGGGTAGTGCAGTGGTGTTTGGGTAGTGTAGCGGTTCGTGCTGGGGGTAGTGTTTTAGGGTTTAGGGTAGTGCAGTGGTGTGTGGGTAGTGTAGGGGGTCATGCTGGTAGTAGCGTTTTAGGGTTTAGGGTAGTGCAGTGGTGTTTGTGTAGTGTAGGGGGTCGTGCTGGGGTAAGTGTTTTAGGGGTTTAGGGTGATGCAGTGGTGTTTCTGTAGTGTAGGGGATTGTGCTGGGGGTAGATTTAGTATTTAGGGTAGTGCAGTGGTGTTTGGGTAGTGTAGGGGGTCGTGCTGGGTGTAGTGTTTTGGGGTTTAGGGTAGTGCAATGGTGTTTCTGTAGTGTAGGGGGTCACGCTGGGTGTAGTGTTTTAGGGTTTAGGGTAGTACAGTGGTGTTTTTGTAGTGTAGGTGTCGTGCTGGGGGTAGATTTAGGGTTTAGGGTAGTGCATTGATGTTTGTGTAGTGTAGGGGGTCGTTCTGCGGGTAGTGTATTAGGGTTTAGGGCAGTCCAGTGGTGTTTGGGTAGTGTAGGGGGTCGTGCTGGGGGTAGTGTTTTAGGGTTTAGGGTAGCACAGTGGTGTTTGTGTAGTGTAGTGGGTCGTGCTGGGGGTAGTGTTTTAGGGTTTAGGGTAGTGCAGTGGTCTTTGGGTAGTGTAGGGGGTCATGCTGGGGTAAGTGTTTTAGGGTTTAGGGTAGTGCAGTGGTGTTTGGGTAGTATAGGGGGTCATGCTGGGGGTAGTGTTTTAGGGTTTAGCGTAGTGCAGTGGTGTTTGGGTTGTATAGGGGGTCATGCTCGGGGTAGTGTTTTAGGGTAGTGCAGTGGTGTTTGTTTAGTGTTGGTGGTCATGCTAGGGGTAGTGTTTTAGGGTTTAGGATAGTGCAGTTGTGCTTGTGTTGTATAGGGGGTCGTGCTGCGGTAGATTTAGGGTTTAGGGTAGTGCAGTGGTGTTTGGGTAGTGTAGGGAGTCGTGCTGGGGGTAGTGTTTTAGGGCTTAAGGTAGTGCAGTGGTGTTTGTGTAGTGTAGGGGGTCGTGCTGGAGGTAGTTTTTTAGGGTTTAGGGTAGTGCAGTGGTGTTTGGGTCGTGTAGAGGGTCGTGATTGAGGTAGTGTTTTAGGGTTTAGGATAGTGCAGTGGTGTTTGGGTAGTGTATGGGGTCGCGCTACGGCTAGTGTTATAGGGTTTAGGGTAGTGCAGTGGTGTTTTGGAAGTGTAGGTGGTCATGCTGGGGTTAGTGTCGTAGTGTTTAGGGTAGTGCAGTAGTGTTTGTGTAGTGTAGGGGGTCATGCTGGGGGTAGTGTTTTAGGGTTTAGGATAGTGCAGTGATGTTTGGGTAGTGTAGGGGGTAGTGCTGGGGGTAGTATTTTGGGTTTAGGGTGCCAAACTGGTGTTTGGGTAGTGTAGGGGGTCGTGCTTGGGGTAGTGTTTTAGGGTTTCGGGTAGTGCAGTGGTGTTTCTGTAGTGTAGGGGGTCGTGCTGGGGGTAGTATTTTAGGGTTTAGGGTAGTGCAGTCGTGTTTGTGTAGTGTAGGATGTAGCATTTTAGTGTTTAGGGTAGTGCAGTGGTGTTTGTGTACTGTAGGGGGTCATGCTGGGGGTAGTGTTTTAGGGTTTAGGGTCAAGCAGTGGTGTTTGTGTAGTGTAGGGGGTCATGTTTTAGGGTTAGGGTAGTGCAGTGGTGTTTGGGCAGTGTAGGGGTCGTGCTGGGGTAGTGTTTTAGGGTTTAGGGTAGTTCAGTGGTGTGTGGGTAGTGTAGGGGTCGTGCTGGGGGTAGTGTTTTAGGGTTTAGGGTAGTGCAGTGGTGTTTGTGTGAGTGTAGGGGGTCCTGCTGTGGGCAGTGTTTTAGGGTTTAGAATAGTGCAGTGGTGTTTGGGTAGTATAGGGGGTCGTGCTGGGGTAAGTGATTTAGGGTTTAGGGTAGTGCAGTGCTGTTTGGGTAGTGTAGGGGGTCTTGCTGGGGGTAGTGTTTTAGGGTATAGGGTAGTGCAGTGGTGTTTGTGTAGTGTAGGGGGTCGTGTAGGGGTAGTGTTTTAGGATTTAGGGTAGTGTAGTGGTGTTTGTGTAGTGTAGGGGGTCGTGCTGGGGGTAGATTTAGGGTTTAGCATAGTGCAGTGGTGTTTGGGTAGTGAAGGGAGTCATTCTGGGGGTAGTTTTTAGGGTTTATGGTAGTGCAGTGGTGTTTTTGTAGTGTATGGGGTCATGCTGGGGGCAGTGTTTTAGGGTTTAGAATTGTGCATTGGTGTTTGGGAGTGTAGGGAGTCATGCTGGGGTAGTGTTTTAGGGTTTAGGGTAGTGCAGTGATGTTTGTGTAGTGTAGGGGGTCATTCTGGGGTGGTGTTTTAGGGTTTAGGGTCATGCAGTGGTGTTTGTGTAGTATAGGAGGTAGTGTCTTAGTGTTTAGGGTAGTGCAGTGGTGTTTGTGTAGTGTAGGGGGTCGTGTTTTAGTGTTTAGGGTAGTGCAGTGGTGTTTGGGTGAGTGTAGGGGGTTGTGCTGGGGGTAGATTTAGAGTTTAGGGTAGTGCAGTGGTGTTTGGGTAGGGTAGGGGTTCATGCTGGGGTAGTGTTTTAGGGTTTAGGGTAGTGCAGTGGTGATTGGGTACTGTAGGGGGTCTTGCTGGGGGTAGTGTTTTAGGGTTTAGGGTAGTGCAGTGGTGTTTGTGTAGTATAGGGAGTCGTGCTGGGGGTAGTGTTTTAGGGTTTAGGGTAGTGTAGTGGTGTTTGTGTAGTGTAGGGGGTCGTGCTGGGGGTAGATTTAGGGTTTAGCGTAGTGCAGTGGTGTTTGGGTAGTGAAGGGAGTCATGCTGGGGGTAGTGTTTTAGGGTTTATGGTAGTGCAGTGCTGTTTTTGTAGTGTAAAGTGTTGTGCTGGGGGTAGTGTTTTAGGGTTTAGGGTTGTGCAGTGGTGTTTGGGGAGTGTAGGGGTCATGCTGGGGTAGTGTTTTAGGGTTTAGGGTAGTGCAGTGATGTTTGTGTAGTGTAGGGGTCATGCTGGGGTAGTGTTTTAGGGTTTAGGGTAGTGCAGTGGTGTTTGGGTTGTGAAGGGTGTAGTGCTGGAGGTGGTGTTTTAGGTTTTAGGGTACTGCACTGGTGTTTGGTTAGTGTAGGGGCCGTGCTGGGGGTAGTGTTTTAGGGTTTAGGGTAGTGCAGTGGTGTTTCTGTAGTATAAGGGGTCATGTTGGGGGTAGTGTTTTAGGGTTTAGGGTAGTGCAGTGGTGTTTGTGTAGTATAGGGGGTAGTGTTTTAGTGTTTAGGGTAGTGCAGTGGTGTTTTGGCAGTGAAGGGGTTTTGCTGGGGGTAGTGTTTTAGGGTTTATGGTAGTGCAGTGTTGTGTTGGTAGTGTAGGGGTCATGCTGGGGGTAGTGTTTTAGGGTTTAGGGCAGCGCAGTGGTTTTGGGTAGTATAGGGGGTCGTGCTGGGGGTAGTGTTTTAGGGTTTAGGTTAGCACAGTGGTGTATGGGTAGTGTAGGGGGTCGTGCTGGGGATAATGTTTTAGTGTTTAAAGTAGCGCAGTGGTGTTTGTGTAGTGTAGGGGGTCGTGTTTTAGGGTTTAGGGTAGTGCAGTGGTGTTTGGGTAGTGTAGGGGTCGTGCTGGGGGTAGTGTTTTAGGGTTTAGGGTAGTGCAGTGGTGTGTGGGTAGTGTAGGGGGTCGTGCTGGGGGTAGTGTTTTAGGGCTTAAGGTAGTGCAGTGGTGTTTGTGTAGTGTAGGGGGTTGTGCTGGGGGTAGATTTAGGGTTTAGGGTCGTGCAGTGGTATTTGGGTAGGGTAGGGGTTCGTGCTGGGGTAGTGTTTTCAGGGTTTAGGGTAGTGCAGTGGTGTTTGTGTATTGTAGGGGGGTTGTGCTGGGTGTAGTGTTTTAGAGTTTAGGGTAGTGCAGTTGTGTTTGTGTAGTGTAGGGTCATGCTGGGGGTAGATTTAGGGTTTAGGGTAGTGCAGTGGTGTTTGTGTAGTGTAGGGGGGTTGTGCTGGGGGTAGTGGTTTAGAGTTTAGGGTAGCGCAGTGGTGTTTGTGTAGTGTAGGGGGTCGTGCTGGGGGTAGATTTAGGGTTTAGGGTAGTGCAGTGGTGTTTGGGTAGTGTAGGGGGTCGTGCTGGGGGTAGTGTTTTAAGGTTTAGGGTAGCGCAGTGGTGTTTGGGTCGTGCTGGGGGTAGTGTTTTAGGCTTTAGGTTGCGCAGTGGTGTTTGGGTAGTGTAGGGGGTAGTTTTTTAGGGTTTAGGGTGGTGCAGTGGTGTTTATGTAGTGTAGGGGGTCATGTTTTAGGGTAGTGCAGTGGTGTTTGGGTAGTGTAGCGGTTCATGGGGGGGGGTAGTGTTTTAGGGTTTAGGGTAGTGCAGTGGTGTGTGGGTAGTGTAGGGGGTCATGCTGGTAGTAGCGTTTTAGGGTTTAGGGTAGTGCAGTGGTGTTTTGTGTAGTGTAGGGGTCGTGCTTGGGTAAGTGTTTTAGGGGTTTAGGGTCGTGCAGTGGTGTTTCTGTAGTGTAGGGGGTCGTGCTGGGGGTAGATTTAGTATTTAGGGTAGTGCAGTGGTGTTTGGTTAGTGTAGGGGGTCGTGCTGGGTGTAGTGTTTTGGGGTTTAGGGTAGTGCAGTGGTGTTTCTATAGTGTAGGGGGTCGTGCTGGGTGTAGTGTTTTAAGGTTTAGGGTAGTGCAGTGGTGTTTGTGTAGTGTAGAGGAGTCGTGCTGGGGGTAGATTTAGGGTTTAGGGTAGTGCATTGATGTTTGTGTAGTGTAGGGGTCATTCTGGGGGTAGTGTATTAGGGTTTAGGTCAGTGCAGTGGTGTTTGGGTAGTGTAGGGGGTCGTGCTGGGGGTAGTGTTATAGGGTTTAGGGTAGCACAGTGGTATTTGTGTAGTGTAGTGGGTCATGCTGGGGGTAGTGTTTTAGGGTTTAGGGTAGTGCAGTGGTCTTTGGGTAGTGTAGGGGGTCATGCTGGGGGTAAGTGTTTTAGGGTTTAGGGTAGTGCAGTGGTGTTTGGGTAGTGTAGGGGTCATGCTGGGGGTAGTGTTTTAGGGTTTAGGGTAGTGCAGTGGTGTTTGGGTTGTATAAGGGGTCATGCTCGGGGTAGTGTTTTAGGAGTAGTGCAGTGGTGTTTGTGTAGGGTTGGTGGTCATGCTATGGGTAGTGTTTTAGGGTTTAGGATAGTGCAGTGGTGTTTGTGTTGTATAGGGAGTCGGTGCTGCAGTAGATTTAGGGTTTAGGAGTAGTGCAGTGGTGTTTGGGTAGTGTAGGGAGTCGTGCTGGGGGTAGTGTTTTAGGGCTTAAGGTAGTGCAGTGGTGTTTGTGTAGTGTAGGGGAGTCGTGCTGGGGTAGTTTTTAGGGTTTAGGGTAGTGCAGTGGTGTTTGGGTAGTGTAGAGAGTCGTGCTTGAGGTAGTGTTTTAGGGTTTAGGGTAGTGTAGTGGTGTTTGGGTAGTGTAGGTGGTGCGTGCTGGGGTAAGTGTTTTAGGGTTTAGGGTAGTGCAGTGGTGTTTGTGTAGTGTAGGGGGTAGTGCTGGGGTAGTATTTTTGGGTTTAGGGTGCCAAACTGGTGTTTGGGTAGTGTAGAGGTCGTGCTTGGGGTAGTGTTTTAGGGTTTGGGTAGTGCAGTGGTGTTTCTGTAGTGTAGGGGGTCGTGCTGGGGGTAGTATTTTAGGGTTTAGGGTAGTGCAGTTCGTGTTTGTGTAGTGTAGGATGTAGCATTTTAGTGTTTAGGGTAGTGCAGTGGTGTTTGTGTACTGTAGGGGGTCATGCTGGGGGTAGTGTTTTAGGGTTTAGGGTCAAGCAGTGGTGTTTGTGTCAGTGTAGGGGGTCATGTTTTAGGGTTAGGGTAGTGCAGTGGTGTTTGGGCAGTGTGAGGGGTCGTGCTGGGGTAGTGTTTTAGGGTTTAGGGTAGTTCAGTGGTGTGTGGGTAGTGTAGGGGGTCGTGCTGGGGGTAGTGTTTTAGGGTTTAGGGTAGTGCAGTGGTGTTTGTGTAGTGTAGGGGGTCCTGCTGTGGGCAGTGTTTTAGGGTTTAGAATAGTGCAGTGGTGTTTGGGTAGTATAGGGGGTCGTGCTGGGGTAAGTGATTTAGGGTTTAGGGGTAGTGCAGTGCTGTTTGGGTAGTGTAGGGGGGTCTTGCTGGGGGTAGTGTTTTAGGGTATAGGGTAGTGCAGTGGTGTTTGTGTAGTGTAGGGGGTCGTGTAGGGGGTGAGTGTTTTAGGATTTAGGGTAGTGTAGTGGTGTTTTGTGTAGTGTAGGGGGTCGTGCTGGGGGTAGATTTAGGGTTTAGCATAGTGCAGTGGTGTTTGGGTAGTGAAGGGAGTCATTCTGGGGGTAGTTTTTAGGGTTTATGGTAGTGCAGTGGTGTTTTTGTAGTGTATGGGGTCATGCTGGGGCAGTGTTTTAGGGTTTAGAATTGTGCATTGGTGTTTGGGGAGTGTAGGGAGTCATGCTGGGGTAGTGTTTTAGGGTTTAGGGTAGTGCAGTGATGTTTGTGTAGTGTAGGGAGTCATTCTGGGGTGGTGTTTTAGGGTTTAGGGTCATGCAGTGGTGTTTGTGTAGTATAGGAGGTAGTGTCTTAGTGTTTAGGGTAGTGCAGTGGTGTTTGTGTAGTGTAGGGGGTCAGGTGTTTTAGTGTTTAGGGTAGTGCAGTGGTGTTTGGGTAGTGTAGGGGTTGTGCTGGGGGTAGTGTTTAGAGTTTAGGGTAGTGCAGTGGTGTTTGGGTAGGGTAGGGGTTCATGCTGGGGTAGTGTTTTAGGGTTTAGGGTAGTGCAGTGGTGATTGGGTACTGTAGGGGGTCTTGCTGGGGAGTAGTGTTTTAGGGTTTAGGGTAGTGCAGTGGTGTTTGTGTAGTATAGGGGTCGTGCTGGGGGTAGTGTTTTAGGGTTTAGGGTGAGTGTAGTGGTGTTTGTGTAGTGTAGGGGGTCGTGCTGGGGGTAGTGTTTAGGGTTTAGCGTAGTGCAGTGGTGTTTGGGTAGTGTAAGGGAGTCATGCTGGGGGTAGTGTTTTAGGGTTTATGGTAGTGCAGTGCTGTTTTGTAGTGTAAAGTGTTGTGCTGGGGGTAGTGTTTTAGGGTTTAGGGTTGTGCAGTGGTGTTTGGGCAGTGTAGGGGTCATGCTGGGGGTAGTGTTTTAGGGTTTAGGGTAGTGCAGTGATGTTTGTGTAGTGTAGGGGTCATGCTGGGGGTAGTGTTTTTAGGGTTTAGGGTAGTGCAGTGGTGTTTGGGTTGTGAAGGGTGTAGTGCTGGAGGTGGTGTTTTAGGTTTTAGGTGTACTGCACTGGTGTTTGGTTAGTGTAGGGGCCGTGCTGGGGGTAGTGTTTTAGGGTTTAGGGTAGTGCAGTGGTGTTTCTGTAGTATAAGGGGTCATGTTGGGGGTAGTGTTTTAGGGTTTAGGGTAGTGCAGTGGTGTTTGTGTAGTATAGGGGGTAGTGTTTTAGTGTTTAGGGTAGTGCAGTGGTGTTTTGGCAGTGAAGGGGGTTTTGCTGGGGGTAGTGTTTTAGGGTTTATGGTAGTGCAGTGTTGTGTTGGTAGTGTAGGGGTCATGCTGGGGGTAGTGTTTTAGGGTTTAGGGCAGCGCAGTGGTTTTTGGGTAGTATAGGGGGTCGTGCTGGGGGTAGTGTTTTAGGGTTTAGGTTAGCACAGTGGTGTATGGGTAGTGTAGGGGGTCGTGCTGGGGATAATGTTTTAGTGTTTAAAGTAGCGCAGTGGTGTTTGTGTAGTGTAGGGGGTCGTGTTTTAGGGTTTAGGGTAGTGCAGTGGTGTTTGGGTAGTGTAGGGGTCGTGCTGGGGGTAGTGTTTTAGGGTTTAGGGTAGTGCAGTGGTGTGTGGGTAGTGTAGGGGGTCGTGCTGGGGTAGTGTTTTAGGGCTTAAGGTGAGTGCAGTGGTGTTTGTGTAGTGTAGGGGGTTGTGCTGGGGGTAGATTTAGGGTTTAGGGTCGTGCAGTGGTATTTGGGTAGGGTAGGGGTTCGTGCTGGGGTAGTGTTTTAGGGTTTAGGGGTAGTGCAGTGGTGTTTGTGTATTGTAGGGGGGTTGTGCTGGGTGTAGTGTTTTAGAGTTTAGGGTAGTGCAGTTGTGTTTGTGTAGTGTAGGGTCATGCTGGGGGTAGATTTAGGGTTTAGGGTAGTGCAGTGGTGTTTGTGTAGTGTAGGGGGGGTTGTGCTGGGGGTAGTGGTTTAGAGTTTAGGGTAGCGCAGTGGTGTTTGTGTAGTGTAGGGGGTCGTGCACTGAGGGGTAGATTTAGGGTTTAGGGTAGTGCAGTGGTGTTTGGGTAGTGTAGGGGGTCGTGCTGGGGGTAGTGTTTTAGGGTTTAGGGTAGCGCAGTGGTGTTTGGAGTCGTGCTGGGGGTAGTGTTTTAGGCTTTAGGTTGCGCAGTTGGTGTTTGGGTAGTGTAGGGGTAGTTTTTAGGGTTTAGGGTGGTGCAGTGGTGTTTATGTAGTGTAGGGGTCATGTTTTAGGGTAGTGCAGTGGTGTTTGGGTAGTGTAGCGGTTCATGGGGGGGGTAGTGTTTTAGGGTTTAGGGTAGTGCAGTGGTGTGTGGGTAGTGTAGGGGTCATGCTGGTAGTAGCGTTTTAGGGTTTAGGGTAGTGCAGTGGTGTTTGTGTAGTGTAGGGGGTCGTGCTTGGGTAAGTGTTTTAGGGGTTTAGGGTCGTGCAGTGGTGTTTCTGTAGTGTAGGGGGTCGTGCTGGGGGTAGATTTAGTATTTAGGGTAGTGCAGTGGTGTTTGGTTAGTGTAGGGGTGCGTGCTGGGTGTAGTGTTTTGGGGTTTAGGGTAGTGCAGTGGTGTTTCTATAGTGTAGGGGGTCGTGCTGGGTGTAGTGTTTTAAGGTTTAGGGGTAGTGCAGTGGTGTTTGTGTAGTGTAGGGGTCGTGCTGGGGGTAGATTTAGGGTTTAGGGTAGTGCATTGATGTTTGTGTAGTGTAGGGGGTCATTCTGGGGGTAGTGTATTAGGGTTTAGGTCAGTGCAGTGGTGTTTGGGTAGTGTAGGGGGTCGTGCTGGGGGTAGTGTTATAGGGTTTAGGGTAGCACAGTGGTATTTGTGTAGTGTAGTGGGTCATGCTGGGGGTAGTGTTTTAGGGTTTAGGGTAGTGCAGTGGTCTTTGGGTAGTGTAGGGGTCATGCTGGGGTAAGTGTTTTAGGGTTTAGGGTAGTGCAGTGGTGTTTGGGTAGTGTAGGGGGTCATGCTGGGGGTAGTGTTTTAGGGTTTAGGGTAGTGCAGTGGTGTTTGGGTTGTATAGGGGGTCATGCTCGGGGTAGTGTTTTAGGGTAGTGCAGTGGTGTTTGTGTGGGGTTGGTGGTCATGCTATGGGTAGTGTTTTAGGGTTTAGGATAGTGCAGTGGTGTTTGTGTTGTATAGGGGTCGTGCTGCAGTAGATTTAGGGTTTAGGGTAGTGCAGTGGTGTTTGGGTAGTGTAGGGAGTCGTGCTGGGGGTAGTGTTTTAGGGCTTAAGGTAGTGCAGTGGTGTTTGTGTAGTGTAGGGGGTCGTGCTGGGGTAGTTTTTTTAGGGTTTAGGGTAGTGCAGTGGTGTTTGGGTAGTGTAGAGGGTCGTGCTTGAGGTAGTGTTTTAGGGTTTAGGGTAGTGTAGTGGTGTTTGGGTAGTGTAGGTGGTCGTGCTGGGGTAAGTGTTTTAGGGTTTAGGGTAGTGCAGTGGTGTTTGTGTAGTGTAGGGGGTAGTGCTGGGGGTAGTATTTTTGGGTTTAGGGTGCCAAACTGGTGTTTGGGTAGTGTAGGGGGTCGTGCTTGGGGTAGTGTTTTAGGGTTTTGGGTAGTGCAGTGGTGTTTCTGTAGTGTAGGGGGTCGTGCTGGGGGTAGTATTTTAGGGTTTAGGGTAGTGCAGTGGTGTTTGTGTAGTGTAGGATGTAGCATTTTAGTGTTTAGGGTAGTGCAGTGGTGTTTGTGTACTGTAGGGGTCATGCTGGGGGTAGTGTTTTAGGGTTTAGGGTCAAGCAGTGGTGTTTGTGTAGTGTAGGGGGTCATGTTTTAGGGTTAGGGTAGTGCAGTGGTGTTTGGGCAGTGTAGGGGGTCGTGCTGGGGTAGTGTTTTAGGGTTTAGGGTAGTTCAGTGGTGTGTGGGTAGTGTAGGGGGTCGTGCTGGGGGTAGTGTTTTAGGGTTTAGGGTAGTGCAGTGGTGTTTGTGTAGTGTAGGGGTCCTGCTGTGGGCAGTGTTTTAGGGTTTAGAATAGTGCAGTGGTGTTTGGGTAGTATAGGGAGTTCGTGCTGGGGTAAGTGATTTAGGGTTTAGGGTAGTGCAGTGCTGTTTGGGTAGTGTGGGGGGTCTTGCTGGGGGTAGTGTTTTAGGGTATAGGGTAGTGCAGTGGTGTTTGTGTAGTGTAGGGGGTCGTGTAGGGGGTAGTGTTTTAGGATTTAGGGTAGTGTAGTGGTGTTTGTGTAGTGTAGGGGGTCGTGCTGGGGGTAGATTTAGGGTTTAGCATAGTGCAGTGGTGTTTGGGTAGTGAAGGGAGTCATTCTGGGGGTAGTTTTTTAGGGTTTATGGTAGTGCAGTGGTGTTTTTGTAGTGTATGGGGTCATGCTGGGGGCAGTGTTTTAGGGTTTAGAATTGTGCATTGGTGTTTGGGGAGTGTAGGGAGTCATGCTGGGGTAGTGTTTTAGGGTTTAGGGTAGTGCAGTGATGTTTGTGTAGTGTAGGGGGTCATTCTGGGGTGGTGTTTTAGGGTTTAGGGTCATGCAGTGGTGTTTGTGTAGTATAGGAGGTAGTGTCTTAGTGTTTAGGGTAGTGCAGTGGTGTTTGTGTAGTGTAGGGGGTCGTGTTTTAGTGTTTAGGGTAGTGCAGTGGTGTTTGGGTAGTGTAGGGGGTTGTGCTGGGGGTAGATTTAGAGTTTAGGGTAGTGCAGTGGTGTTTGGGTAGGGTAGGGGTTCATGCTGGGGTAGTGTTTTAGGGTTTAGGGTAGTGCAGTGGTGATTGGGTACTGTAGGGGGTCTTGCTGGGGGTAGTGTTTTAGGGTTTAGGGTAGTGCAGTGGTGTTTGTGTAGTATAGGGGGTCGTGCTGGGGGTAGTGTTTTAGGGTTTAGGGTAGTGTAGTGGTGTTTGTGTAGTGTAGGGGGTCGTGCTGGGGGTAGATTTAGGGTTTAGCGTAGTGCAGTGGTGTTTGGGTAGTGAAGGGAGTCATGCTGGGGGTAGTGTTTTAGGGTTTATGGTAGTGCAGTGCTGTTTTTGTAGTGTAAAGTGTTGTGCTGGGGGTAGTGTTTTAGGGTTTAGGGTTGTGCAGTGGTGTTTGGGGAGTGTAGGGGTCATGCTGGGGGTAGTGTTTTAGGGTTTAGGGTAGTGCAGTGATGTTTGTGTAGTGTAGGGGGTCATGCTGGGGTAGTGTTTTAGGGTTTAGGGTAGTGCAGTGGTGTTTGGGTTGTGAAGGGTGTAGTGCTGGAGGTGGTGTTTTAGGTTTTAGGGTACTGCACTGGTGTTTGGTTAGTGTAGGGGCCGTGCTGGGGGTAGTGTTTTAGGGTTTAGGGTAGTGCAGTGGTGTTTCTGTAGTATAAGGGGTCATGTTGGGGGTAGTGTTTTAGGGTTTAGGGTAGTGCAGTGGTGTTTGTGTAGTATAGGGGGTAGTGTTTTAGTGTTTAGGGTAGTGCAGTGGTGTTTTGGCAGTGAAGGGGTTTTGCTGGGGGTAGTGTTTTAGGGTTTATGGTAGTGCAGTGTTGTGTTGGTAGTGTAGGGGTCATGCTGGGGGTAGTGTTTTAGGGTTTAGGGCAGCGCAGTGGTTTTGGGTAGTATAGGGGGTCGTGCTGGGGGTAGTGTTTTAGGGTTTAGGTTAGCACAGTGGTGTATGGGTAGTGTAGGGGGTCGTGCTGGGGATAATGTTTTAGTGTTTAAAGTAGCGCAGTGGTGTTTGTGTAGTGTAGGGGTCGTGTTTTAGGGTTTAGGGTAGTGCAGTGGTGTTTGGGTAGTGTAGGGTGTCGTGCTGGGGATAGTGTTTTAGGGTTTAGGGTAGTGCAGTGGTGTGTGGGTAGTGTAGGGGTTCGTGCTGGGGGTAGTGTTTTAGGGCTTAAGGTAGTGCAGTGGTGTTTGTGTAGTGTAGGGGGTTGTGCTGGGGGTAGATTTAGGGTTTAGGGTCGTGCAGTGGTATTTGGGTAGGGTAGGGGTTCGTGCTGGGGTAGTGTTTTAGGGTTTAGGGTAGTGCAGTGGTGTTTGTGTATTGTAGGGGGTTGTGCTGGGTGTAGTGTTTTAGAGTTTAGGGTAGTGCAGTTGTGTTTGTGTAGTGTAGGGTCATGCTGGGGGTAGATTTAGGGTTTAGGGTAGTGCAGTGGTGTTTGTGTAGTGTAGGGGGTTGTGCTGGGGGTAGTGGTTTAGAGTTTAGGGTAGCGCAGTGGTGTTTGTGTAGTGTAGGGGTCGTGCTGGGGGTAGATTTAGGGTTTAGGGTAGTGCAGTGGTGTTTGGGTAGAGTGAGGGGGTCGTGCTGGGGGTAGTGTTTTAAGGTTTAGGGTAGCGCAGTGGTGTTTGGGTCGTGCTGGGGGTAGTGTTTTAGGCTTTAGGTTGCGCAGTGGTGTTTGGGTAGTGTAGGGGGTAGTTTTTTAGGGTTTAGGGTGGTGCAGTGGTGTTTATGTAGTGTAGGGGGTCATGTTTTAGGGTAGTGCAGTGGTGTTTGGGTAGTGTAGCGGTTCATGGGGGGGGGTAGTGTTTTAGGGTTTAGGGTAGTGCAGTGGTGTGTGGGTAGTGTAGGGGGTCATGCTGGTAGTAGCGTTTTAGGGTTTAGGGTAGTGCAGTGGTGTTTGTGTAGTGTAAGGGGTCGTGCTTGGGTAAGTGTTTTAGGGGTTTAGGGTAGGTGCAGTGGTGTTTCTGTAGTGTAGGGGGGTCGTGCTGGGGGTAGATTTAGTATTTAGGGTAGTGCAGTGGTGTTTGGTTAGTGTAGGGGTCGTGCTGGGTGTAGTGTTTTGGGGTTTAGGGTAGTGCAGTGGTGTTTCTATAGTGTAGGGGGTCGTGCTGGGTGTAGTGTTTTAAGGTTTAGGGTAGTGCAGTGGTGTTTGTGTAGTGTAGGGGTCGTGCTGGGGGTAGATTTAGGGTTTAGGGTAGTGCATTGATGTTTGTGTAGTGTAGGGGGTCGTTCTGGGGGTAGTGTATTAGGGTTTAGGTCAGTGCAGTGGTGTTTGGGTAGTGTAGGGGGTCGTGCTGGGGGTAGTGTTATAGGGTTTAGGGTAGCACAGTGGTATTTGTGTAGTGTAGTGGGTCATGCTGGGGGTAGTGTTTTAGGGTTTAGGGTAGTGCAGTGGTCTTTGGGTAGTGTAGGGGGTCATGCTGGGGTAAGTGTTTTAGGGTTTAGGGTAGTGCAGTGGTGTTTGGGTAGTGTAGGGGGTCATGCTGGGGGTAGTGTTTTAGGGTTTAGGGTAGTGCAGTGGTGTTTGGGTTGTATAGGGGGTCATGCTCGGGGTAGTGTTTTAGGGTAGTGCAGTGGTGTTTGTGTAGGGTTGGTGGTCATGCTATGGGTAGTGTTTTAGGGTTTAGGATAGTGCAGTGGTGTTTGTGTTGTATAGGGGGTCGTGCTGCAGTAGATTTAGGGTTTAGGGTAGTGCAGTGGTGTTTGGGTAGTGTAGGGAGTCGTGCTGGGGGTAGTGTTTTAGGGCTTAAGGTAGTGCAGTGGTGTTTGTGTAGTGTAGGGGGTCGTGCTGGGGTAGTTTTTAGGGTTTAGGGTAGTGCAGTGGTGTTTGGGTAGTGTAGAGGGTCGTGCTTGAGGTAGTGTTTTAGGGTTTAGGGTAGTGTAGTGGTGTTTGGGTAGTGTAGGTGGTCGTGCTGGGGTAAGTGTTTTAGGGTTTAGGGCAGTGCAGTGGTGTTTGTGTAGTGTAGGGGGTCATGCTGGGTATAGTGTTTTTGGTTTTAGGGTTGTGCAGTGGTGTTTGGGTAGTGTAGGGGGTCGTGCTGGGGTAAGTGTTTTAGGGTTTAGGGTAGTGTAGTGGTGTTTGGGTAGTGTAGGGGGTCTTGCTGGGGGTAGTGTTTTAGGGTTTAGGAAAGTGCAGTGGTGTTTGTGTAGTGTAGGGGGTCATGCTGTGGGTAGTGTTTTAGGGTTTAGGGTAGTGCAGTGGTGTTTGTGTAGTGTAGGGGTCATGCTGGGGGTAGATTTAGGATTTAGGGTAGTGCAGTGGTGTTTGGGTAGTGTAGGGAGTTGTGCTGAGTGTAGTGTTTTAGGGTTTAGGGTAGTGCAGTGGTGTTTGTGTAGTGTATGGGGTCGCGCTGGGGGTAGTATTTTAGGGTTTAGGGTAGTGCAGTCGTGTTTGTGTAGTGTAGGATGTAGCATTTTAGTGTTTAGGGTAGTGCAGTGGTGTTTGTGTACTGTGAGGGGTCATGCTGGGGGTAGTGTTTTAGGGTTTAGGGTCAAGCAGTAGTGTTTGTGTAGTGTAGGGGGTCATGTTTTAGGGTTAGGGTAGCGCAGTGGTGTTTGGGCAGTGTAGAGGGTCGGTGCTGGGGTAGTGTTTTAGGGTTTAGGGTAGTTCAGTGATATGTGGGTAGTGTAGGGGGTCGTGCTGGTGGTAGTGTTTTAGGGTTTAGGGTAGTGCAGTGGTGTTTGTGTAGTGTAGGGGGTCGTGCTGGGGGTAGATTTAGGGTTTAGCGTAGTGCAGTGGTGTTTGGGTAGTGAAGGGAGTCATGCTGGGGGTAGTTTTTTATGGTTTATGGTAGTGCAGTGGTGTTTGGGTAGTATAGGGAGTCGTGCTGAGTGTAGTGTTTTAGGGTTTAGGGTAGTGCAGTGGTGTTTGTGTAGTGTATGGGGTCGTGCTGGGTCTAGTGTTATAGGGTTTAGGGTAGTGCAGTGGTGTTTGGGGAGTGTAGGTGGTCATGCTGGGGTTAGTGTCGTAGGGTTTAGGGTAGTGCAGTAGTGTTTGTGTAGTGTAGGGGGTCATGCTGGGGGTAGTGTTTTAGGGTTTAGGATAGTGCAGTGGTGTTTGGGTAGTGTAGGGGGTAGTGCTGGGGGTAGTATTTTCGGGTTTAGTGTACCAAACTGGTGTTTGGGTAGTGTAGGGGGTCGCGCTTGGGGTAGTGTTTTAGGGTTTAGGGTAGTGCAGTGGTGTTTCTGTTGTGTAGGGGGTCGCGCTGGGGGTAGTATTTTAGGGTTTAGGGTAGTGCAGTCGTGTTTGTGTAGTGTAGGATGTAGCATTTTAGTGTTTAGGGTAGTGCAGTGGTGTTTGTGTACTGTAGGGGGTCATGCTGGGGGTAGTGTTTTAGGGTTTAGGGTCAAGCAGTGGTGTTTGTGTAGTGTAGGGGGTCATGTTTTAGGGTTAGGGTAGTGCAGTGGTGTTTGGGCAGTGTAGGGGGTCGTGCTGGGGTAGTGTTTTAGGGTTTAGGGTAGTTCAGTGGTGTGTGGGTAGTGTAGGGGGTCGTGCTGGGGGTAGTGTTTTAGGGTTTAAGGTAGTGCAGTGGTGTTTGTGTAGTGTAGGGGGTCCTGCTGGGGGCAGTGTTTTAGGGTTTAGGGTAGTGCAGTGGTGTTTGGGTAGTATAGGGGGTCGTGCTGGGGTAAGTGATTTAGTGTTTAGGGTAGTGCAGTGGTGTTTGGTTAGTGTAGGGGGTCTTGCTGGGGGTAGTGTTTTAGGGTATAGGGTAGTGCAGTGGTGTTTGTGGAGTGTAGGGGGTCATGCTGGGGGTAGTGTTTTAGGGTTTAGGGTAGTGTAGTGGTGTTTGTGTAGTGTAGGGGGTCGTGCTGGGGTAGATTTAGGGTTTAGCATAGTGCAGTGGTGTTTGGGTAGTGAAGGGAGTCATGCTGGGGGTAGTTTTTTATGGTTTATGGTAGTGCAGTGGTGTTTTTGTAGTGTATGGGGTCGTGCTGGGGGCAGTGTTTTAGGGTTTAGAATTGTGCAGTGGTGTTTGGGGAGTGTAGGGCGTCATGCTGGGGTAGTGTTTTAGGGTTTAGGGTAGTGCAGTGATGTTTGTGTAGTGTAGCGGGTCATTCTGGGGTAGTGTTTTAGGGTTTTGGGTAGTGCAGTGGTGTTTGGGTTGTGAAGGGGTAGTGCTGGAGGTAGTGTTTTAGGGTTTAGGGTAGTGCACTGGTGTTTGGGTAGTGTAGGGGGCCGTGCTGGGGGTAGTGTTTTAGGGTTTAGGGTAGTGCAGTGGTGTTTCTGTAGTATAAGGGGTCATGCTGGGGTTAGTGTTTTAGGGTTTAGGGTAGTGCAGTGGTGTTTGTGTAGTATAGGGGGTAGTGTTTTAGTGTTTAGGGTAGTGCAGTGGTGTTTGTGTAGTGTAGGGGGTAGTATTTTAGGGTTTAGGGTAGTGCAGTGGTGTTTGGGCAGTGAAGGGGGTTGTGCTGGGGGTAGTGTTTTAGGGTTTATGGTAGTACAGTGTTGTGTTGGTAGTGTGGGGGTCATGCTGGGGGTAGTGTTTTAGGGTTTAGGGTAGTACAGTGGTGTTTATGTAGTGTAGGTTGTCGTGCTGGGGGTAGATTTAGGGTTTAGGGTAGTGCAGTGGTGTTTGGGTAGTGTAGGGGGTCGTGACGGTGGTAGTGTTATAGGTTTAGGGTAGTGCAGTGGTGTTTGTGTAGTGTAGGGGTTATGCTGGGTGTAGTGTTTTAGGGTTTAGGTTAGTGCAGTGGTGTTTGTGTAGTGTAGGGGGTCGTGCTGGGGATAATGTTTTAGGGTTTAAAGTAGCGCAGTGGTGTTTGTGTAGTGTAGGATGGTCGTATTTTAGGGTTTAGGGTAGTTCAGTAGTGTTTGGGTAGTGTAGGGGGTCGTGCTGGGGGTAGTGTTTTAGGGTTTAGGGTAGTACAGTGGTGTGTGGGTAATGTAGGTGGTCGCGCTGGGGGTAGTGTTTTAGGGCTTAAGGTAGTGCAGTGCTGTTTGTGTAGTGTAGGGGGTCATGCTGGGGGTAGATTTAGGGTTTAGGGTTGTGCAGTGGTGTTTGGGTAGTGTAGGGGTTCGTTCTGGGGGTAGTGTTTTAGGGTTTAGTGTAGTGCAGTTGTGTTTGTGTATTGTAGGGGGTTGTGCTGGGTGTAGTGTTTTAGGGTTTAGGGTAGTGCAGTGGTGGTTGTGTAGTGTAGGGGTCGTGCTGGGGGTAGATTTAGGGTTTAGGGTAGTGCAGTGGTGTTTGTGTAGTGTAGGGGGTCGTGCTGGGGGTAGTGGTTTAGCGTTTAGGGCAGGGCAGTGGTGATTGTGTAGTGTAGGGGGTCGTGCTGGGGGTAGATTTAGGGTTTAGGGTAGCGCGGTGGTGTTTGGGTAGTGTAGGGGGTCATGCTGGGGGTAGATTTTGGGTTTAGGGTAGCGTGGTGGTGTTTGGGTAGTGTAGGGGGTCATGCTGGGGGTAGTGTTTTAGGGTTTAGGGTAGTGCAGTGGTGTTTGGGTAGTATAGGGGGTCATGCTTGGGCTAGTGTTTTAGGGTAGTGCAGTGGTGTTTGTGTAGTGTAGGTGGTCATGCTAGGGGTAGTGTTTTAGGGTTTAGGGTAGTGCAGTGGTGTTTGTGTTGTGTAGGGGGTCGTGCTGTGGTAGATTTAGGGTTTAGGGTAGTGCAGTGGTGTTTGGGTAGTGTAGCGAGTCATGCTGGGGGTAGTGTTTTAGCGCTTAAGGTAGTGCAGTGGTGTTTGTGTAGTGTAGGGGGTCATGCTGGGGGTAGTTTTTTAGGGTTTAGGGTAGTGCAGTGGTGTTTGGGTAGTGTAGAGGTCGTGCTTGAGGTAGTGTTTTAGGGTTTAGGGTAGTGTAGTGGTGTTTGGGTAGTGTAGGGGGTCGTGCTGGCGTAAGTGTTTTAGGGTTTAGGGTAGTGCAGATGTGTTTGTGTAGTGTAGGGGGTCATGCTGGGTGTAGTGTTTTTGGGTTTAGGGTTGTGCAGTGGTGTTTGGGTAGTGTAGGGGGTCGTGCTGGGGTAAGTGTTTTAGGGTTTAGGGTAGTGTAGTGGTGTTTGGGTAGTGTAGGGGGTCTTGCTGGGGGTAGTGTTTTAGGGTTTAGGGTAGTGCAGTGGTGTTTGTGTAGTGTAGGGGGTCATGCTGGGGGTAGTTTTTTATGGTTTATGGTAGTGCAGTGGTGTTTTTGTAGTGTATGGGGTCGTGCTGGGGGCAGTGTTTTAGGGTTTAGAATTGTGCAGTGGTGTTTGGGGAGTGTAGGGCGTCATGCTGGGGTAGTGTTTTAGGGTTTAGGGTAGTGCAGTGATGTTTGTGTAGTGTAGCGGGTCATTCTGGGGTAGTGTTTTAGGGTTTTGGGTAGTGCAGTGGTGTTTGGGTTGTGAAGGGGTAGTGCTGGAGGTAGTGTTTTAGGGTTTAGGGTAGTGCAGTGGTGTTTCTGTACTATAAGGGGTCATGCTGGGGTTAGTGTTTTAGGGTTTAGGGTAGTGCAGTGGTGTTTGTGTAGTATAGGGGTAGTGTTTTAGTGTTTAGGGTAGTGCAGTGGTGTTTGTGTAGTGTAGGGGTAGTATTTTAGGGTTTAGGGTAGTGCAGTGGTGTTTGGGCAGTGAAGGGGTTGTGCTGGGGGTAGTGTTTTAGGGTTTAGGGTAGTGCAGTGGTGTTTCTGTAGTATAAGGGGTCATGCTGGGGTTAGTGTTTTAGGGTTTAGGGTAGTGCAGTGGTGTTTGTGTAGTATAGGGGGTAGTGTTTTAGTGTTTAGGGTAGTGCAGTGGTGTTTGTGTAGTGTAGGGGGTAGTATTTTAGGGTTTAGGGTAGTGCAGTGGTGTTTGGGCAGTGAAGGGGTTGTGCTGGGGGTAGTGTTTTAGGGTTTATGGTAGTACAGTGTTGTGTTGGTAGTGTGGGGGTCATGCTGGGGGTAGTGTTTTAGGGTTTAGGGTAGTACAGTGGTGTTTATGTAGTGTAGGTTGTCGTGCTGGGGGTAGATTTAGGGTTTAGGGTAGTGCAGTGGTGTTTGGGTAGTGTAGGGGTCGTGACGGTGGTAGTGTTATAGGTTTAGGGTAGTGCAGTGGTGTTTGTGTAGTGTAGGGGGTCATGCTGGGTGTAGTGTTTTAGGGTTTAGGTTAGTGCAGTGGTGTTTGTGTAGTGTAGGGGGTCGTGCTGGGGATAATGTTTTAGGGTTTAAAGTAGCGCAGTGGTGTTTGTGTAGTGTAGGATGGTCGTATTTTAGGGTTTAGGGTAGTTCAGTAGTGTTTGGGTAGTGTAGGGGGTCGTGCTGGGGGTAGTGTTTTAGGGTTTAGGGTAGTACAGTGGTGTGTGGGTATTGTAGGTGGTCGCGCTGGGGGTAGTGTTTTAGGGCTTAAGGTAGTGCAGTGGTGTTTGTGTAGTGTAGGGGGTCATGCTGGGGGTAGATTTAGGGTTTAGGGTTGTGCAGTGGTGTTTGGGTAGTGTAGGGGTTCGTTCTGGGGGTAGTGTTTTAGGGTTTAGTGTAGTGCAGTTGTGTTTGTGTATTGTAGGGGTTGTGCTGGGTGTAGTGTTTTAGGGTTTAGGGTAGTGCAGTGGTGGTTGTGTAGTGTAGGGGTCGTGCTGGGGGTAGATTTAGGGTTTAGGGTAGTGCAGTGGTGTTTGTGTAGTGTAGGGGGTCGTGCTGGGGGTAGTGGTTTAGCGTTTAGGGCAGGGCAGTGGTGATTGTGTAGTGTAGGGGGTCGTGCTGGGGGTAGATTTAGGGTTTAGGGTAGCGCGGTGGTGTTTGGGTAGTGTAAGGGGTCATGATGGGGGTAGATTTTGGGTTTAGGGTAGCGTGGTGGTGTTTGGGTAGTGTAGGGGGTCATGCTGGGGGTAGTGTTTTAGGGTTTAGGGTAGTGCAGTGGTGTTTGGGTAGTATAGGGGCTCATGCTTGGGCTAGTGTTTTAGGGTAGTGCAGTGGTGTTTGTGTAGTGTAGGTGGTCATGCTAGGGGTAGTGTTTTAGGGTTTAGGGTAGTGCAGTGGTGTTTGTGTTGTGTAGGGGGTCGTGCTGTGGTAGATTTAGGGTTTAGGGTAGTGCAGTGGTGTTTGGGTAGTGTAGCGAGTCATGCTGGGGGTAGTGTTTTAGCGCTTAAGGTAGTGCAGTGGTGTTTGTGTAGTGTAGGGGGTCATGCTGGGGGTAGTTTTTTAGGGTTTAGGGTAGTGCAGTGGTGTTTGGGTAGTGTAGAGGTCGTGCTTGAGGTAGTGTTTTAGGGTTTAGGGTAGTGTAGTGGTGTTTGGGTAGTGTAGGGGGTCGTGCTGGGGTAAGTGTTTTAGGGTTTAGGGTAGTGCAGATGTGTTTGTGTAGTGTAGGGGGTCATACTGGGTGTAGTGTTTTTGGGTTTAGGGTTGTGCAGTGGTGTTTGGGTAGTGTAGGGGGTCATGTTTTAGGGTTAGGGTAGCGCAGTGGTGTTTGGGCAGTGTAGGGGGTTGTGCTGGGGTAGTGTTTTAGGATTTAGGGAAGTGCAGTGGTGTGTGGGTAGTGTAGGGGGTCGTGCTGGGGGTAGTGTTTTAGGGTTTAGGGTATTGCAGTGGTGTTTGTGTAGTGTAGGGGGTCGTGCTGGGGGTAGATTTAGGGTTTAGGGTAGTGAAGTGGTGTTTGGGTAGTGTAGGGGGTCATGCTGGGGGTCGTGTTTTTGGTAGTGCAGTGCTGTTTGTGTAGTGTAGGGAGACGTGCTGGCTGTAGTGTTTTAGGGTTTAGGGTAGTGCAGTGGTGTTTGTGTACTGTAGGGTTCATGCTGGGGGTATATTTAGGGTTTAGGGTAGTGCAGTGGTGTTTGTGTAGTGTAGGGGGTCGTGCTGGGGGAAGTGTTTTAGGGTTTAGGGTAGTGTAGGAAGTTGTGCTGGGGGTAGTGTTTTAGGGTTTAGGGCAGCGCAGTGGTATTTGTGTAGTGTAGGGGGTCGTGCTGGGGGTAGCTTTAGGGTTTGGGTAGCGCAGTGAGGTTTGGGTAGTGTAGGGGTCGTGCTGGGGGTAGTGTTTTAGGGGTTAGGTTAGCGTAGTGGTGTTTGGGTAGTGTAGGGGGTCGTGCTGGGGTTAGTGTTTTAGGGTTTAGGGTAGCGCAGTGGTATTTGGGTAGTATAGGGGGTCGTGCTGGGGTAGTGTTTTAGGGTTTAGGGTAGTGCAGTGGTGTTTGGGTAGTGTTGGGGGTCATGCTTGGGGGAGTGTTTTAGGGTTTAGGGTAGTGCAGTGGTGTTTGTGTACTGTAGGGGGTCATGCTGGGGGTAGTGTTTTAGGGTTTAGGGTAGTGCAGTGGTGTTTCTGTAGTGTAGGGGGTCGTGTTTTAGGATTTAGGGTAGTGCAGTGGTGTTTGGGTAGTGTAGGGGGTCATCCTGGGGGTAGTGTTTTAGGGTTTAGGCTAGTGCAGTGTTGTGTGGGTAGTGTAGGGGGTCGTGTTGGGGGTAGTGTTTTATGGTTTAGGTTAGGGCAGTGGTGTTTGTGTAGTGTAGAGGGTTGTGCTGGGGGTAGATTTAGGGTTTAGGTTAGTGCAGTGGTGTTTGGGTAGTGTAGGGGGTCATGCTAGGGGTAGTGTTTTAGGGTTTAGGGTTTAGGGTAGTGCAGTGGTGTTTGTGTATTGTAGGGGGTTTTGCTGGATGTAGTTTTTTAGGGTTTAGGGTAGTGCAGTGGTGTTTGTGTAGTGTAGAGGTTGTGCTGGGGGTAGATTTAGGGTTTAGGGTAGTTAAGTGGTGTTTGTGTAGTGTAGGGGGTCGTGCTGGGGGTAGTGTTTTAGGGTTTAGGGCAGGGCAGTGGTGTTTGGGTAGTGTAGGGGGTCGTGCTGGGGGTAGTGTTTTAGGGTTTTGGGTAGCACAGTCTTGTTTGTGTAGTGTAGGGGGTTGTGCTGGGGGGTAGATTTAGGGTTTAGGGTAGCGCAGTGGTGTTTGGGGAGTGTAAGGGGTCGAGCTGGGGGTAGTGTTTTAGGGTGTAGGGTAGCGCAGTGGTGTTTGGATAGTGTAGGGGGTCGTGCTGGGTATGGTGTTTTAGGGTTTAGGTTGCACAGTGGTGTTTGGGTAGTGTAGGGGGTAGTGTTTTAGGGTTTAGGGTAGTGCAGTGGTGTTTGTGTACTGTACGGGGTCATGCTGGGGGGTAGTGTTTTAGGGTTTAGGGTAGTGCAGTGGTGTTTGGGTAGTGTAGGGGGTAGTGTTTTAGGGTTTGGGTTGTGCAGTGGTGTTTGTGTAGTGTAGAGGTCGTGCTGGGGGTAGATTTAGGGTTTAGGGTAGTGAAGTGGTGTTTGTGTAGTGTAGGGGGTCGTGCTGGGGGTACTGTTTTAGGGTTTAGGGTAGTGCAGTGGTGTTTGGGTAGTGTAGGGGGTAGTGTTTTAGGGTTTGGGTTGTGCAGTGGTGTTTGTGTAGTGTAGAGGTCGTGCTGGGGGTAGATTTAGGGTTTAGGGTAGTGAAGTGGTGTTTGTGTAGTGTAGGGGGTCATGCTGGGTAAGTGTTTTAGGGTTTAGGGTAGTGCAGTGGTGTTTGTGTAGTGTAGGGGGTCGTGCTGGGGGTAGATTTAGGGATTAGGGTAGTGCAGTGGTGTGTGGGTAGTGTAGGGGGTCATGCTGGGTGTAGTGTTTTAGGGTTTAGGGTAGTGCAGTGGTGTTTGTGTAGTGTAGGGGGTCATGCTGGGTGTAGTGTTTTAGGGCTTAGGGTACTGCAGTGGTGTTTGTGTAGTGTAGGGGTTGTGCTGGGGGTAGATTTAGGGTTTAGGGTAGTGCAGTGTTGTTTGTGTAGTGTAGGGGGTCGTGCTGGGGGTAGTGTATTAGGGTTTAGGGTAGCACAGTGGTGTTTGTGTAGTGTAGGGGGTTGTGCGGGGGTAGATTTAGGGATAAGTGTAGCACAGTGGTGTTTGGGTAGTGTAGGGGGTCATGCTGGGGGTAGTGTTTTAGGGTTTAGGGTAGCGCAGTGGTGTTTGGGAGTTGTAGGGGGTCGTGCTGGGGGTAGTGTTTTAGGGTTTAGGTTGTGCAGTGGTGTTTGGGTAGTGTAGGGGTCAGGCTGGGGTAGTGTTTTAGGGTTTAGGGTAGTGTAGTGGTGTTTGTGTAGTGTAGGGGTCGTGCTGGGGGTAGTGTTTTAGGGTTTAGGGTAGTGCAGTAGTGTTTGTGTAGTGTAGGGGGTCATGCTGGGGGTAGTGTTTTAGGGTTTAGGGTAGTGCAGTGGTCTTTGGGTAGTGTAGGGGGTCGTGCTGGGGTAAGTGTTTTAGGGTTTAGGGTAGTGCAGTGGTGTTTGTGTAGTGTAGGGGGTCGTGCTGGGGATAGTGTTTTAGGGTTTAGGGTAGTGCAGTGGTGTTTGGGTAGTGTAGGGGGTCATGCTGGGGTAAGTGTTTTAGGGTTTACGGTAGTGCAGTGGTGTTTGGTCAGTCTAGGGGGTTGTGCTGGGGGTGGTATTTTAGGGTTTACGGTAGTGCAGTGGTGTTTGTGTAGTGTACGGGGTCATGCTGGGGGTTGTGTTTTAGGGTTTAGGGTAGTGCAGTGGTGTTTGTGTAGTCTAGGGCGTCTTGCTGGGGTAGATTTAGGGTTTAGGGTAGTGCAGTGGTGCTTGGGTAGTGTAGGGAGTCGTGCTGGGCGTAGTGTTTTAGGTTTTAGGGTAGTGCAGTGGTGTTTGGGCAGTGTAGAGGGTCGTGCTGGGGTTAGTGTTTTAGGGTTTAGGGTAGTGCAGCGGTGTTAGTGTAGTGCAGGTGGTCGTGCTGGGGTAGTGTTTTATGGTTTAGGATAGTGCAGTGGCATTTGGGTAGTGTAGGGGGTAGAGCTGGGGGTAGTGTTTTAGGGTTTAGGGTAGTGCACTGGTGTTTGGGTAGTGCAGGGGGTCATGCTGGGCGTAGTGTTTTAGGATTTATGGTAGTGCAGTGGTGTTTCTGTAGTGTAGGGGGTCGTTCTGGGGGTAGTGTTTTAGGGTTTAGGGTAGCGCAGTGGTGTTTGGATAGTGTAGGGGGTCGTGCTGGGTATGGTGTTTTAGGGTTTAGGTTGCACAGTGGTGTTTGGGTAGTGTAGGGGGTAGTGTTTTAGGGTTTAGGGTAGTGCAGTGGTGTTTGTGTACTGTACAGGGTCATGATGGGGGTAGTGTTTTAGGGTTTAGGGTAGTGCAGTGGTGTTTGGGTAGTGTAGGGGGTAGTGTTTTAGGGTTTAGGGTTGTGCAGTGGTGTTTGTGTAGTGTAGAGGTTGTGCTGGGGTAGATTTAGGGTTTAGGGTAGTGAAGTGGTGTTTGTGTAGTGTAGGGGGTCGTGCTGGGGGTAGATATAGGGATTAGGGTAGTGCAGTGGTGTGTGGGTAGTGTAGGGGGTCATGCTGGGTGTAGTGTTTTTGGGTTTAGGGTAGTGCAGTGGTGTTTGTGTAGTGTAGGGGGTCATGCTGGGTGTAGTGTTTTAGGGCTTAGGGTAGTGCAGTGGTGTTTGTGTAGTGTAGGGGTTGTGCTGGGGGGTAGATTTAGGGTTTAGGGTAGTGCAGTGTTGTTTGTGTAGTGTAGGGGGTCGTGCTGGGGGTAGTGTATTAGGGTTTAGGGCAGTACAGTGTTGTTTGGGTTGTGTAGGGGGTCGTGCTGGGGATAGTGTTTTAGGGTTTAGGGTAGCACAGTGGTGTTTGTGTAGTGTAGGGGGTCGTGCTGGGGGTAGATTTAGGGATAAGTGTAGCGCAGTGGTGTTTGGGTAGTGTAGGGGGTCATGCTGGGGGTAGTGTTTTAGGGTTTAGGGTAGCGCAGTGGTGTTTGGGTAGTGTAGGGGGTCGTGCTGGGGGTAGTGTTTTAGGGTTTAGGTTGTGCAGTGGTGTTTGGGTAGTGTAGGGGGTCGTGCTGGGGCTAGTGTTTTAGGGTTTAGGGTAGTGCAGTGGTGTTTGGGTAGTGTAGGGGGTCGTGCTGGGGTAAGTGTTTTAGGGTTTAGGGTAGTGCAGTGGTGTTTGTGTAGTGTAGGGGTCGTGCTGGGGATAGTGTTTTAGGGTTTAGGGTTGTGCAGTGGTGTTTGTGTAGGGTAGAGGTCGTGCTGGGGGTAGATTTAGGGTTTAGGGTAGTGAAGTGGTGTTTGTGTACTGTAGGGGGTCGTGCTGGGGGTAGATTTAGGGATTAGGGTAGTGCAGTGGTGTGTGGGTAGTGTAGGGGGTCATGCTGGGTTTAGTGTTTTAGGGTTTAGGGTAGTGCAGTGGTGTTTGTGTAGTGTAGGGGGTCATGCTGGGTGTAGTGTTTTAGGGCTAAGGGTAGTGCAGTGGTGTTTGTGTAGTGTAGGGGTTGTGCTGGGGGTAGATTTAGGGTTTAGGGTAGTGCAGTGTTGTTTGTGTAGTGTAGGGGGTCGTGCTGGGGGTAGTGTATTAGGGTTTAGGGCAGTACAGTGTTGTTTGGGTTGTGTAGGGGGTCGTGCTGGGGATAGTGTTTTAGGGTTTAGGGTAGCACAGTGGTGTTTGTGTAGTGTAGGGGGTCGTGCTGGGGGTAGATTTAGGGATAAGTGTAGCGCAGTGGTGTTTGGGTAGTGTAGGGGTCATGCTGGGGGTAGTGTTTTATGGTTTAGGGTAGCGCAGTTGTGTTTGGGTAGTGTAGGGGGTCGTGCTGGGGGTAGTGTTTTAGGGTTTAGGTTGTGCAGTGGTGTTTGGGTAGTGTAGGGGGTCAGGCTGGGGTAGTGTTTTAGGGTTTAGGGTAGTGTAGTGGTGTTTGTGTAGTGTAGGGGGTCGTGCTGGGGGTAGTGTTTTAGGGTTTAGGGTAGTGCAGTAGTGTTTGTGTAGTGTAGGGGTCGTGCTGGGGGTAGTGTTTTAGGGTTTAGGGTAGTGCAGTGGTGTTTGGGTAGTGTAGGGGTCGTGCTGGGGGTAAGTGTTTTAGGGTTTAGGGTAGTGCAGTGGTGTTTGTGTAGTGTAGGGGGTCATGCTGGGGATAGTGTTTTAGGGTTTAGGGTAGTGCAGTGGTGTTTGGGTAGTGTAGGGGTTCATGCTGGGGTAAGTGTTTTAGGGTTTACGGTAGTGCAGTGGTGTTTGGTCAGTCTAGGGGGTTGTGCTGGGGGTGGTGTTTTAGGGTTTACGGTAGTGCAGTGGTGTTTGTGTAGTGTACGGGGTCATGCTGGGGGTTGTGTTTTAGGGTTTAGGGTAGTGCAGTGGTGTTTGTGTAGTGTAGGGCATCTTGCTGGGATAGATTTAGGGTTTAGGGTAGTGCAGTGGTGCTTGGGTAGTGTAGGGAGTCGTGCTGGGTGTAGTGTTTTAGGTTTTAGGGTAGTGCAGTGGTGTTTGTGCAGTGTAGAGGGTCGTGCTGGGGTTAGTGTTTTAGGGTTTAGGGTAGTGCAGCGGTGTTAGTGTAGTGCAGGTGGTCGTGCTGGGGTAGTGTTTTATGGTTTAGGATAGTGCAGTGGCATTTGGGTAGTGTAGGGGGTAGAGCTGGGGGTAGTGTTTTAGGGTTTAGGGTAGTGCACTGGTGTTTGGGTAGTGCAGGGGGTCGTGCTGGGCGTAGTGTTTTAGGATTTATGGTAGTGCAGTGGTGTTTCTGTAGTGTAGGGGGTCGTGCTGGGGGTAGTGTTTTAGGTTGTAGGGTAGTGCAGTGGTGTTTGTGTAGTGTAGAGATAGTATTTTTTACCCCTCCGCTATCCAGCACTTTCCCTGCTGTTGCACTCACTGGAGTCGGAATAGTAATTTTTACCCCTGTGCTACCCAACACTTTCCCTACTGTTGCACTCACTGGAGTGGGAATAGTCATTTTTATTCCTCCGCTATCCAACATTTTCCCTACTGTTGCACTAACTGGAGTGGGAATAGTAATTTTTACCCCTCCGCTATCCAACACTTTCCCTACTGTTGCACTCACTGGAGTGGAAAATGTAAGTTTAAAGACTTTTAAATATTTTAATGTTTTAATTTATGTTATATTTTTTTATTAGATTTTCTGTTATTGGTGTATGTATGTATATATAGTTACTTGTAAATTTTTATATATTTATAAAATTATAAAATAAATTAAAATTAATAGTTTTTTAATTGTTTTAAATAAATATATATATATTACATTTTATATACGTATGTTTAAATTTTCTTAATTACATTTATTTGTTATATCTGTTAAAATGTACATTAAATCTAATTAATTTTTTTAAGTTAATTTTATTATTTAATATGTTTATTATTTTTTTATATATATATTAAAATCGATATTTTGTGCAACAATTTTTTGTCATCAATATTATATTTTTGATATTTTTGTACTTACCATTATAAATATAGGATGTCGATATTTTTTACATCGATATTTATAACTCAATATTTTTGAATGGGGATATTTTGTGGGTCGATATTCTATCAGTGAACCCCACTATACAGCAATTCCTGACAATGAAAGAGATGTCCACTGGGCCGGAACACATTTCTAAATACGGAGGGCAGCTTCTCTCCTTCAGGGCTACTGAGTACTTTACTCTGATGGAGTAAATACCGTCCTGTGAAATCAGGCCCTAAATTCTCACACAATTCTCCTGCTTGGGTTTTGAGATCATCTACTTCTTATTTGGCCAAGATGACTTCTAACAATGTAGAAACAAGCATTGGCATAGCCAATAGGTCTCGCCTTTGGGACCTTATAAGTGTTTACACATGCAACAGTTCATGTTGTTGCACCAAGGATATTGTACTGCATAACTAAATACTTATAAGGTTCCAAAGGCGAGACCTATTGGCTATGAAAATGCAATAGGTCTCGCCCTCGTTTAAGTTAAAAGCAGTCCTGTTTGTAATTAGGCGGCTTTTTAGCTTCGCTTTTATTAGTGTTTTTCAAACTTTCATGTACATAACATGCATATGTATGCATATATGTATATGTATGCATGCATATATTCGTATTTATGAGAGGTAGAGGTAGAGAGGTAGAGAGTGAGCAGTAGAGAGTGAGCAGTGGAGAGTAAGTAGTAGAGAGTAAGTAGTAGAGAGTAGTAGAGAGTGAGTGAGAGTAGAGGGTAGCAGAGGTGAGTAGCAGAGAGTGAGTAGCAGAGAGTGAGTAGTAGAGAGTGAGTAGCAGAGAGTTAGTAGACAGTGAGTAGTAGATTGTAGTAGAGTGAGTAGTAGAGAGTAGTAGAGAGTGAGTAGAGGGTAGTAGAGAGTGAGGTAGCAGAGAGTGAGTAGCAGAGAGTGAGTAGCAGAGAGTGAGTAGTATAGAGGTAATAGAGTGTGAGTAGCAGAGAGTTAGTAGACAGTGAGTAGTAGAGAGTAGTAGAGAGTGAGTAGTAGAGAGTGAGCCGTAGAGAGTAGTAGAAAGTGAGTACCAGAGGTGAGTAGCAGAGTGAGTAGCAGAGAGTGAGTAGCAGAGAGTGAGTAGCAGAGAGTGAGTACATTACAATTACATGTGTAGCATTTTTATTTATTGTAGTATCTTTCCAGCACCAGTCGAAGAGAGTGAGTAGCAGAGAGTGAGTAGCAGAGAGTGAGTAGCAGAGAGTGAGTAGTAGAGAGTGAGTACATTACAATTACATGTGTAGCATTTTTATTTTTTGTAGTATCTTTCCAGCGCCAGTCGAACGGAATACGGTTCTTTCACGCTGAACTGGAACTTTGACTTTCACAGAGGGGAAAGGTGTGTCTAAAGCGTGAAGTATAAACGACTTGGGGTTTGTTTTCTGTGCCAGGAGCAAGCAGTTGAGAGATCTTAAGGGCTGCGCCGAGATTTCCCAGTAGACTAGAGTTTTGAAAGCCCGAGAGGATTGGGGAAGCGTCAACTCAAGCCTGGCTGGAGTATCTCTTTAAAATGTCTGTCTGCACGTTTATTTTCTGAAGACAAGTTGGTTACTTTTTTTGTGTATTGGTAGATCATAACGTTTTTCAAATTATCGAGCCCTTTTGGAACAGACTTTGTCTTGGGCAATGTGCTTAAGAAACACTCAGGGAAGCTCTTCACAGAAAGGGCGGTACCCCCGACACCCGGAAACCAGCGATTGACGACTGGACAGCCCTCACCACCGAAGACACACTGAAGACAATGAAGTCAATCCACTCAGGGGCCCCCACGGACCCCTGCCCCCACCACATCTTCAACAGAGCCGCCGACACCATCGCACCCATGCTCCGCCACGCCATCAACTGCTCCCTGGCGACCGCCTCGTTCCCCGACGACTGGAAACACGCCGAGGTCAACCCCCTCCTAAAGAAACCCTCAGCAGACCCCACCGACCTCAAAAACTACAGACTCATCTCCCTGCTCCCGTTCCCAGCGAAAGTCATCGAGAAAGCCATCAACAGCCAACTCGCCACATTCATTGAAGAACACAACATCCTCGCCTCCTCCCAATCCGGCTTCAGAAAAAACCACAGTACGGAAACCGCCCTCCTCACCGCAACAGACAACATCCGCACCCTACTGGACAAAGGAGAAACAGTAGCCCTCATCCTCCTCGACCTATCAGCGGCGTTCGACACAGTCTCCCACCGCACCCTAATACGCAGACTCTACGACGCAGGAATCCAGGACAAGGCCCTCGACTGGATCCACTCCTTCCTCTCCGGCAGGACGCAGCGGGTCAGACTCCCCCTTTCCTCTCGAACCCCACACCTACCACCTGTGGAGTCCCCAGGGCTCCTCCCTCAGCCCGACGCTCTTCAACGTCTACATGGCTCCACTCGCCCCCATCGTCAGAACCTACGGACTCAACATCGTGTCATACGCAGACGACACCCAGCTCATCCTCTCCCTATCCAACGAGCCCAACACCGCCAGACGCAACTTTCGAGAAGGCATGGAAGCCGTCGCCAAATGGATGAAAAACAGCTGCCTACAACTAAACACCAACAAAACAGAAGTACTCATCATGGGCCTAAACCCCGATGCCTGGAGCGACACCTGGTGGCCCCCCGCCCTCGGAAACGCGCCAACCCCCACGGACCACGCACGCAACCTAGGAATCATCCTGGACTCCGAGCTCAAAATGGACCGCCAGATCAACTCTTTCTCGTCTTCCTGCTTCCACACCCTCCGCCTCCTTCGTAAGACCTTCAAATGGATCCCCCTCGAACACCGAAAGACCGTCACTCACGCCCTGGTCACCAGCAGACTCGACTACGGCAACGCACTCTACGCCGGAATAAACAAAAACCTCACCCGCAAGCTACAGAACATCCAGAACGCCGCCGCAAGACTGGTCCTCAACCTGCCAAAACACTGCCACATCTTCCAGCACCTGCGCACACTCCACTGGCTCCCTGTCGAGGCGAGAATCACCTTCAAGATGCTCACCCACGCACACAAGGCCCTCCACGGCACCGGACCAGCATACCTGAACAGCCGACTCAAATTCCACGCACCCCAAAGGACCCTACGATCAGCCCAGCTCTCCTACGCCGTGGTCCCCCGCACCAGAAAGACCAGATCGGGAGGCCGCTCCTTCTCCTTCCTCGCGGCCAAAGCATGGAACGCCCTTCCGCTCCACCTCAGACAGACAACATCGCTCCCCATCTTCGCAAGAAACCTCAAAACCTGGCTCTTCGACAGACCCCTCCTTGATGGATGGAACCTGCACCCCCCCCTCCCCACCCCTAGCGCCTTGAGACCCTTACGGGTGAGTAGTCGCGCTTTAACAAACCCCTGATTGATTGATTAAAGAGTTGAAGGAAGCCGGCGTAAGAGAGTAAATTGTCCACATCAATAAACGTCCCCAAAGCCTCCAGGCAGGGGATGTGAAGCCCCATCCCACATACACACAGCGCCAATAAAACCTCAGTAACAGTTTTCCCTGAATCATTCCAGATTGTCAGTCAAATAACAGCTTTACATTTCATTCGGAATGCAATGCTTTTCTCCCTGGCATAAACTTTTCAGTGTCCAAATATCTTCACATTGTTAAGAAACACAAGTTGTGCTTTCTGGATAGCTTAGCCCCAAACAAAGTGTGTTGTTTCAATTACGAGGTGCTGTCTGTGCCCTGAAATGCCGTAACATGAAAAAGGGCCTTCACTGCCTAGGTTCTAGTATTAAGGAGAGCGCGCCGTCAGTTCCTGGTCCTGCATGAATCAATGCGAGGAATTCATGAATGACCGCCCAGCGAGTATCATGTTTGCACGAGGCGCGCGCCGCTAGTCGAACGCTGCTAGTGTTGCACACAGTTAACCAGTGCTTACACAAATGCTTCATCGTTTAAACAAACCTCATCAATGCAAATTTCCATTTGTGTGAAAGGAAAAAAGCTGCGACAGGTGTCCTTCTCCAGTGGGAGGATGAAAGGAGTTGGTGGAAATGTGAATTCTTAAACGTGGCTACAGAACTCCCTGCCAATACAGCCAGTACAAGATCACACGCTTTGTTGCAGCGGAAGTGGGCACCGGTCGGCTCGTTCAAACTACAAGTGGGAGAAATGAGTTAAGGTGAGTTTAACTAAAGTGTCAAGCACCACTACTGTAGAGGTCGGCGGGGTCACCAGCAGAGAGGGTGCCAGGGTCTGCGTGGCACAGAATGCCCCTCCCCTTACCTCGCACATCTTTGTGGGTGAGGGCTGGCATGGGTACCACGGGCGGGGGTGGGAGGGGGCTGGCACGGGTACCACGGGGCAGGGGTGGACGAGGCTGACACGGGCAACACGGGGCAGGGGTAGGCGATGGCTGGCACTGATTCCACGAGGCCGGGTAGCTCCGTGTCATCCTTCAGAGGTCGGCAGGGTCGCCAGCCCACCCCACAGCAGAGGGCTTCTTCTGAGACAACCACACGTGTCTGCTTGGCACTGAGGGCACTCGAGGACGCACAGTGGAAACGCGACAACACTGCCGATGGAAAACCCTTTCCCTTGGGTGCCGACGCGTGTGTGGCTGCACCTTTCCTTTGCACACACTGGAAAGCACTTCGTTTTTGACCTTACATCAGTAGTTTCACGTACGTTTAATATGTTGAAAGCTTCTTGCAAGAGATTGCCAAAAATACACAAATGTGTGTGGGTGCGCGCGACCTTTGCATGTTTGCCCTCTCGGTGGAGTTCCGTTCCCGGTCTCACACCCTGATTTTATAGCGTTCTGCTGCCAGGGTTCCCCCAATATCCATGCATGTCTCCGTTCAGTAATCCCTCCGATGTGACCGCTCAGCCAGTGACGCGTCGTTGCACTCAGTGCCAGGAAGTTCCGGCCCCAAGGCTGGCGGTGCTCATCGTGTCAGCAGTGGCGGTGGGTGCCCTTTAACACTGTGATGGGACTCTAGCTTCAGCCCCTGCCCGAGGTGTGGGTCTTGAATGTAAAAGGCGCAAGCTGGCCGTGCCGGATGGCACATGGCATGGCTCTGATCTGGGGGTGCGCTTGACAACCTGCCCTTTGAACCGAGAGTGATGCGGGCAGGAGTGGCAAGTGGTGTGAAAGGACCCTCCTGGTTGCACCGGGTCACACCTTCACCACATCTGTGTCTAGCAGTGCTTCCGTTCTCCTGGGCTCAGCGTGGCGCAGGAGTCGGCGGCGGGAAGAGGCATCTCTGGGAACCCCAAGGCCCCGCAGGGGTTCGGGTGTATTCGGCGGAGTAGATCTCTTTTACTCTGAGGGCACGTGCTGGAGCTGTGCTTGGCGTTGGCCACGGGCCGGGAGCAAGGGTTGAGTGAGTGAGTACTCCACCCCAGCATCGGGAACCTTCTGGCAGGATGACTGATCCCTGCTCACTCCCTCTGCCCCGTCCTCTCTGCAGCATCCTCCTTCCTCGCCGGAGATGTATTGACCGATCCCGCCTCGGAGGTGCGGCCGGGCCATGCCTCATCCCGACAGAGGAATGAATGCGTTCGGACAGCTCCCTAGGACCGGAGGGTCCCTGGCCTCAACCAGCTCTGCGCCGCTTTAGGAGAAAGGGGTCCTGGAGCCGGCCAGCTCCTCGGGGGCCCTGGAGCCGGCGAGAGCCTCGAGGGCCGAAGCGCCACAGCGTTATGCAGAAGTATTATAAGGTGAGCAGGGGTCGTCCTCGGAGGTCAGAAAGAGAACAAGCACTGAAACACAAGTGCGGCCCGCGCCGCGAAAGTGAAACAGTACTCCGGGTGGAGGGGTGGGGGAGTGCGATTCCCTTGCGGGAGCGAGCCGCGCCAGGAGCGATAATTGCTACCATATGGCACCAGCTGCTCGCTCCCGCAAGTGAATCGCCAAACGTGCACGCGTTGCCATTGAAGGCAGTGGAACGCGTGCACGTTTTAGGCTGAAAAGCCGAATCGATGGCATGCGCGCTGGGTAGGCAAGACCTAAAAATGAGTGGCAAGGCCTTTTATGTGTCTGTAGCTAAACTGTGGACCTGCCTGCCCTTTCCCTCAAGAACATCCCTGACATTGAAATATTAAGAACACAGCTTAGAACATGACTCTTTCTCTGAATTTCACTCTTTCTGACTAGTATTTGTTCTACATCTCTAGCAGCAGGACCCCTGCTTTACCTGAAAAATAATAATAATAATAATAATAATAATAATAATAATAATAATAATAATAATAATAATAATAATAACAATAATACATTTCTTGGTTATGTTTGGGTCTTGTTTCTTCATTAGTGATCTCATGTGTACCTTAGATTTTGAGAATCAACATCACAGCTTTGTTCATAGGAAGCATTTTTGTTCACCTGAGAGGAGACAGGGCGTTACTATAGGATGAAGAATGTCTTTCTCCTACAAGAAATAATGTGATTACCTGCTTTCATCAACAGGATAGATAAGGAAATGAGACATCATTGATTCATGATGTTTAAGAGACAAGATGTAAGGAGATGGATCAAAGATGTTAATCTCCTTGATTAATGCTGGAGTCTACGCATGTGCAACATTTTTATTACACAAATAAAATTTGTGAAATTTTACATTAGTTTGCAGTTTCCTCTATATGTTACTGTTTTTTATAGAAAATGTCTCACAAGAGAAATGTTCTTCCTGTAATGGTATCTTGTGTACCCTTTGGACATAGGGCCAGATGTATGAGTAGTTTTTGCATGCGCAAACGGGTTTGCGACCCGTTTGCGCACGCAAAAACCTACATGGCCATGTACAAACACAATTTTGCGAGTTGGAAAAAATTGCGACTCACAAAAAAGTGTTTTGCGAATCGCTATTAGGAAGGGGCGTTCCCTTCCTAATAGCGAGTCTCTAGCCATGTATGAAGGTCGCGAAACACTCGCAATTTACTGCCCTCTTCAAGAGGGTGGTAATGGAGTCGCAAATGGGAAGGGGTCCCCAGGAGACCCCTTCCCCTTTGTGACTGGCTCTAAAAATAATTTTAAAATTTTTAAGGGAAGGCAGTGGTCCCAGGGACCACTACCTGCCCTTAAAAAATGAAACGAAAACGTTAAAATTTTTTTCTTTTTAAATGCATCCCGTTTTCCTTAAAGGAAAACGGGTTGCATTTGAGGAAAAAAAACTGCTTTATTGACAAGCAGTCCCAGACATGAAGGTCGGCTGAGCCCAGCAGGCCACCATCCCTAGGAGGGCCAGCCATTCCCAACGGGGTCGCAAATTGCGAGTGGCTCATTAATATTTATGAGCCTCGCATTTTGCGACCCCACTGGGAATCGCAATCAGTGTCTCTGACACTGTTGTACATTCCAAATTGTGACTCGCAATTTGCGACTCGCAATTGAGTGCAAATTGCGACTCGCAATTTGGAATGGTCGTACATCTGGCCCATAAGGTATGTCCTTGTATTCAATTTTCACCCAATATACAAAAAATTTTCTTTTGGGAAAATTCACAACATTTCTGACAGACCTATTAATGACAACCAGGGGAGCCACTTAATGGTCCTGCTAGTTCTTGTGTAAAATTACTAAAATTATAGAAATTTTTGGGACATACAAAATACAGACATCAGATTCTAGCACAAAATATTATTTTCCCAGAGAATTCAGACAGAAATGCTCAATATTACAGGCACACAGTACTTGAGAATTGGGGAAGAAAAGCACCACTGCTGTAGTATTGAGTATTGTCGTGTGACTGCGCACAAGGTTGCTCTGTTAATATTCAGTATGAGTTCAACACACAGGAGTGGAAAGGTGCCTGCGTGCTTCACCGCAACATTATTCAGCTGCTGGATGTGCCTCGCAGACACCGGACGATCCCGGTTGTGGGTGTATGAGAATTGTGAATAAACTGTGAAACTTCACCATTGCCTCTGTGGTGCCATTCCTACATCTTGGCGACGAGCAGGACGAACCTACACCATACACCCACCCACCTTGAATTTAGTTTTTTCTTGACCGGTGACTTGCCGGAGCCTGTGATCGTCAGGGAACCTATCGCAGCTTGAAGCACGTCATCACACCGAGCCATCTTTGTTTGGGTAACTTATTTGGCCTGTTGCATTATCAGAGGTGTTCCCTGTCACCATGTCAGTGATGCTTCAGTGGCCATCTTTAATTTGGCAGGTTGCACCGGCCGAATGTTCTTCGTAGTTATTTCGAAATCGCTGCAGTGCCATTGTTTCTTGGGAAAAAAAAGTGGCAAGAAAGCAGATTGTTCGCCTGAAGTCACGGTGAAAGACACACATGATTGTCATCGGATAACAAGTAAGACTTCTTTATTAATAGCCTGCACATAAGGTGACAGGCACACCTGTGGTACATTATTATTATTAAAACATATATATACTTCTGTGTAAAAAAAACAGCTCACACACTCGGTGAAAGGCACATCTAAGGCATTTTAAGTTTATTTGGCATTTTAAGCATCTTCGTGCTACTCTTGTAATGGCCACAGCACAACAATTTGCGCAACCAACTTCCTTTCTACAGCAACCAAGCAAATCCAGAATTAAATGGCGCCAATGGGTGAGAATTTTTTAGAACTATTTAGTAGCCATAGATGTACTTAAGTTCCTTCCTGAATGCAAAGTGGCAACTTTGTACAGTTGCATTCGCCATGCGGCACAGCCGGTATTTGAAAATCTCCGTTGTAGTCCTCCACCACAAGGAAATTCTGGTGACAGTGAGGATTGGGACTGCTACAAAGAGGCTTTGGAATACGCAGAGGAACCAACAATAATGCTTTAAAGATATAGGGGCATATTCACAAGCACCTACCGCCGAATGATCTCCACCTTAACACAACAAAAGTGTAGATAGAATTAACACCCCATTCACAAGCGGGTGAAAACTGCAGACATCGCCAGTAATCCCGCGATAACTGCCCCAAAACTTATCCCCACGGAGGACACCACCAACTAACCGTAATGAGATGCAGAGTAGGCGTTCCCGTGCAAAAACACACGAAAACACCACAACACCTCTTTCACAACGAGCTGCCAGATCTGCGATGCGAGTCAAAACCATGCGATAAGCCATGGTAGCAGCAGGTATTTAACACCTGCCTCCTGCTGGTGTAAAGCCGGATGACTACCTGCAGTAGGCAACGGAGCCCCGCACACAGCCACACCTGCAGAACAAACGACACCTTGGAGCTGCTCATCATGCAGCTCGGAGCCCCAACAGGGCCACAACACCCACCGGCACCCCCCCGGACCACCACAGAGGCAGCGCAGAGTAAGACAGCGGACCTACCGAAAACGCACCAGTCTCACAGACCTAACGCTCGAGGAAATCATTGCCCACTACAGGCTCAAAAGGACAACCATCATCTGCATCATGACCCACATCGCCCACAGGTTGACGGTCCCAACGCAGCGGAGAACCAACATCCCTCTGCAGACAAAGCTGCTGGCTGTGCTGCACTTGTTGGCCTCTGGTACCTTCCAACCAACAACTGCCAGAGTCGGAGGAGTCTCACAGCCAGCCCTATCAAAGTTCATCACACCTGTCCTGGACGCCATCATCAGCTTCGTACCCCAGTACCTTCACTTCCTCCACGCTGCGCAGGATCAGCTGGAGACAAAGCAAGGCTTCTACGCCTTTGCTAGCTTCCCACACATGTTGGGGGCCATTGACTGCACACATGTCCCACTTGTGGCCCCTGCGGATACTGCACACCACTACCACAACAGAAAGCACACGCATTCCATCAATGTGCAGGCAATAGTGGACCACCGGGGCATGTTCACCAATGTCGTCGCAAACTACCCCGGCAGTGTGCACAATTCCTACATCTTCCGACAGTCCACAATCAACCAGCGCTTCCAGGGTGGCATCTATGGAACTGGACTGCTCGTCGGTAAGTGCCAAATCAACACACCACACACCTCAAAGCCACCATCACACAACACACAACTGTGGGAATGCACACGTGACCAAACCACATACAACATGTCAATCAACATGCCCACCTACCAGACACGACAACACAACTCCATGGTGATCATGGGCCTCCCCTGCACACAATACAGCTATATCATGGCACCACAGCCACACAACAGCTGAACGTGTGGGGATGCGGAATGCAGCCATGTGCGAAGGATGCAAGTGACCCGTGAATGGGAATGTACACAACGACAAGTGAGGCGTGGATGTGCTGGACAGACATGGGTATGCAAACCACATATATGTCCATGCAGACATCAACTGCTGGTGACTGGAGAGTAGTGAACATTGGACGCAACCATGTCACCCCAGGCCGTGGGTCAGATCGCGGAAATGTCACTCGCTGCGTCCCCCCCTGTGTGCGTGAGCGTAGTGGGTTGGCCCGGAGTACGCCAGGCCTGCGCAGGGGTGTGTACAAAAACCCAGTGGCACAGAGCGTGGTTCTCTCCCAGAAAGGCCAACGTCACTGCCAGGGCGGCGCCTCGCAGTCCGCCACTAGGCCAACGCTGTGAGCAGCGGGGCCTGCGAGCCTGTGCACCTGTTGCACCTCAGGACGCTGATACCCAGACCAGGCCTGCCCGCCCCAGCGCTCCAAGGACGCGCTGCTCACCTGCCGACACCGTCATGTGTCAAAGAGGGCCCACCACGTGCTGGTGCTAGTTCCAAGACCCATGCCCGCGACCTTGGCGACCTCCTCAGGCCATCGCTGTCCTCCGTGACACAGGCCCCCAGGGGTCCCCATTCGTTGACATACTCCACCACTACAGCTGGGCTACACTGCAGTCTAGCATGTCCCACATCTTGAACTAAGTCATCAGTAATAAATGGCAGGGTCCATGCCAGTGTACGCAGGGGGAGGACTGAGAGTGAGATGCGTCACAGTCCGGTGGAAACACGGATCACGGTTACGGAGGAGGTCAACCAGTAGCAAGGACTGACCTGGTGCCACTAACCCTGTGCACCGTGAGTGACCGTCAGCCTCCGGCGGAACATCGTTGGTGTCTGATACTGTGACCTGGGGGTTGTCATCAGCAACGGGCAGGTATGGACTTGGTGTCTGGCTTGAGTCTGTGGCATTAATATCCGCCATGTTGCCGGACACAGCTGGCATGTGCCCTCTGCATCATGCCCTGGGGGTACACCTCCCATTCTCCCCCGAGACACTCAGCGGAAGGCACCTCTGAGACATACGAGACCCTGCTCTGCCCTCATGACCCTACCCCAGTCTCCCGCAGGTCAGCGTCCCATGGCGGTAGGCCCGTGTCGGCCGCTGTGCATCCGGGGCCACTAACCCTGTGCAACTCAAGCCATGCTC
Organism: Calotriton arnoldi; assembly: GCA_963921515.1. Taxonomy (NCBI): domain Eukaryota; kingdom Metazoa; phylum Chordata; class Amphibia; order Caudata; family Salamandridae; genus Calotriton; species Calotriton arnoldi. The sequence continues at coordinate 11,336 of CAWUFW010023850.1, read as the reverse complement.
CCTTGTTGTTCGGACATTGCATTTCTGAGTGCCTGATGACTGTTGGAGTTGTTGCCAGCACCAGATACTCCCTGAGGGCTGGCTTACACTCACCCCACACACAGCCAGCACAGGCGTCACTGGATTAGTGGGCCTGCCATCACATCATGTCGAACCAAGTATTGACTCTTTTCTCTCTGCACTGTCCTAGGTGATCAAGGATATGCACTCTGCCCTTGGATGATGACACCCCTCTGAGACCCGAACACACCCACCCAGAGGTACAATGCGGCCCACATATGCACCAGGGGCATCGTTGAACGCACATTTGGCGTGTTGAAGTCACGTTTCAGGTGCCTGAACGGCACAGGTGGAAAGCTCCTGTACAGCCTGGACATCGTGTGCAAGATGATCGTTGCACGTTGTGTGTTGCACAACATCTGTGTATGCACCAATACCCCATGGATCCCAGTTCCAGAAGTATCGGACGACGATGGGGACGATGGGGCAGGTGGCCCACATCCCACTACAGCTGTGGCAGGAATGGCCCGTAGGAGCACCATCATTGCCAATTTCTTCTCATGAGAACGTCACATTGTGGCCGTCCCTGGCAATCATGGGACAGTACAAAATGTCCACAAGCACAGCATGTGTGAATAAAACATATTTTCAGGTTATAGGTTGTACTTGTACATTGTCATGTCCCAGTTTCCTGCTGTGCCAGATGTGATGTTCCATGTTGTGCACATTTGCGGCACCAGTTGTGTCCTGTGTAATGTTGTGGAGGTGTTGATGTTTGTACCAGGATGTTGTCAATGTCAAGGTGCAATTATTCTTATGTGCGTATGCTGCACGGTGGGTGATTCGCTCCAGCGGCTCTGATTTGTCTGCCACTGATCCCTTTCATCCGTGTGCCTGTCAGTTCTGGCTTCCAGGGTGCTGAGATGTTGCAGACTTGGGTAACTTGTGCTCTTTGTCGAGTTGTGACTCTTGGGCATGGTTTGTCCGCAGATGTGTCGTTGACGTCAGGGGTTGTTTGTGCAGGTAGTTGTGTCCAAATATGACCTGCTCCTTTTCGGGTGTTGTCCACACTCAGCCACCTCAGTGTCAGGCCGTGTCCATTGCCATGATGAATAGACTGCAGCCAAGCTACTCGTCATGTGGTGTCTCTTGCACTGTCAGTGTGGCTGACATATATGCATGTTTACTGTGTTTCGCACGTGGGCATGTGTTGGTTGTGTGAATGTTGATGTGTTGGGTGGGTGCCCCTTTGGGCACATGGTGTTTGTGGGTCTACTTGGTGTTTGTGTGTGTACTGAGGTGTTCCCGTGGGATCAGGGACATGATCCAGAGTCATTGTGGGTGTGCAGTGTGCCCTGCTTGATTGTGCATGTGTGCCATTGTGCCCATCTCCCCCCGTCCCCCCACTCCCAGGTCGCCACGCACCATGTTGATGTGATATTGGGTCATGTTGGGCAGTGTCCAGATCACCAACTCATGTCACCGTCTCCCGACTGGTGACTGTGGCCACCATCTTATCCATGTCATTCAGCCCCTGGTGTTCTGCTGGCCCCCCTCCTCTGGGGTGCGTTGCTGCAACGTGTTGGCAGCGAGTTTCTGCTTGGTTTTGACATTCACATCAGTCCTGCGCCTCATGTGCTCTTCCATTGTTCTCCTCTGCCATGCGACAGCATTCACATGGTCCGAGGTGGTGTGCCATCTTTGCCTCTTGTTGCCAATGACACTTTGGAGGTGACGTACAGTTGGTGGTGGTGTTCTGTCTCATCCGTGGCGATAATCGGGTTTTCCTGTAGACTGTACCCCGTCTTCCTCTTCTCATTGCCCTTCCATGAGCCCTGTATTCCTTGGCGTTCCTCCGTGGGGGATGTGGGGTTCATGTTGTCCTCTGCAGTCGGTCAGGGTGCATCCGTGGTACTCCGCAGTTGGTTTCATTTTTAGTGGCATTTTCCGTACGCTGTTCTTGTGCTTTTTCCCGCATTACGCGTGGGTATTGCTGGCCTCTCGCTGGTTGTCACTGTTTTCTTATCGCGTTTGGGCCCATCGCATCTTTTTATGCGCTGTGTTTTTATCTCCGTCGCGGTGGTTGTATCATGGACATTGTCCGTGTTTTCGGGAGACTATCGCATGGTACTGATCGAGCAAGGACTCACAATGAGACTTGCTTGTAAGCAATCTTCCCACAGTATTAATTAATTTATACTAAAATTATGTAATGTCTTATTAACAATGCACAAACACAACATTTGTTATCCAGATGATGCTAGCCTATGTGTTTTCCGCTAATAAATAACCCTTGTCTAATCCAAAATGGCTGCTAAAACGCGGGAACTCAACTGCGCATGTGTCAACCATGTCACGTGGTATAACGTCTTTCTTTGCTTGGAGGGAAGCTTTTGCTTCTGCGCAGTGTGTGCTAAAATGGCCGCTTTTAATGTTCTCACATGCTAAGCTTACGCATTGCCACAATTAATAATGTGATATTTTAACGCTACTAATGCCGGATAGACATTGATAATTAAATGGGATTAGAGTAGAATTAGGAGGTATACAGTGCAAACATTTGTTTGTGATTCTAATGTTTCTTCTTTGACTTTTCTATTAGTTCGTAAAATGGGCCTGGGTTGGCTAAACGGCAGCTTGAGAGCCATGTGACTTGCGCATGCGCTCTGAAAACTAACAAAGAAAAGTTGATGAAGTCAACTTGGAGGATGTCCAAGGACATGACCCGCTGATCACCTTCCAAGTTCCACCAAATGTCCTGAAAAAATGATACATTTTATGTGTAAATTGTAATAAAACATGTGTGAGACGGGTGGGAAATAAAGCAAATGTATTAATTGAGAGGGGCGGTATTTTTAAACAATGGTCTTAAGAGAATTGAACTAAATTGTCCAATCAGAACTAGTGGGCCCATAAATTTGAAACATTAATGGGAGGTACATGGGTGTAGAAGGGTATAATAGATATAGAATTAGCTAATTAGTTAGAGCAGGAGGGCATCGAGAGCACAGACAAGAGCTGATCAATTGCAGACCGAACCGCTGTCTAAAGAGGTCTTGAGGTGGGGGCGGCAGATTCCATTAGAAGGAAGACACGGAAGAATCGAGGAGGAACAAAGTGTCAGAGAGGGGAACGACGCAGGCGTCGTTGATAGAGAGGTCACCTATCCTGTCCTGAACCTGGTCCGGAGGTCTTTGGTCTTCATCCTTCTTGGGACCCTTTTCCAACTCATTGGCCAAGGGGTTTGGTTCTCACACCTTTAGGTAACTATAAATGCAAGCTTTAGTGTGTACTGCTGTTTCTATCTTCTCCTTTCTGAGGGACCGTCATATGTGATTATTAGGTGATCTATAACGAGAGTGCTTATCCTTGATATGCGATTAAGTGCCATGTGGCTTGTATTTTTACTCTGCTAAATATTTTAGATAAACATTTTAAAACTTCCTGAGTCAGTGGTTATTTCAGTTTCATGAATTGTATTGTATATTCTCATTTTAAATTTCCCGATTATCAAAGGTCCATTGGTAAGTCATAACTCTTCAATCTGAAAAGGTAATTGGTACAGGGATAATGATAAAGAGTACAACTGACCCCACCAGCGGAGATTGCTAGTATTGTGTGAATGAATGGGCCCAGGTGAGTATTTAGTGTATGAATGCTTGTTGCTAGTAACCCGCTGGATCAGTTTTCTGGCTATCAGAGTGTTGTAATTTGGCAGCACTTAAGTTAAGCATTAGCCGAAGACATCCGGTATTCAGAGGCTAAATTGTCCGCTTTGTGGAATCCATTTTATATTTCTGGCAGCCATTTTAGTTGCCATGTGCTCGCCATGTGCTCTGTCCTACCTTCCTGTTAACTGCTCTTGAAATCTGCCTAGAGACGAGTTATATTTAGTTTCTTTTGCTTTGCACATGCTCAGTTGAGCTCGCAGCTGTCCATGCAGCTGTTCCGAGTTTATAAATGTCAGGATGTGTCTACTAGAAGTAGAAACTGTTAGCTCCACCCACTTGTCGACTGTGCATTTCTTGTATGACCTTATATGTACCTAAAACCAGCATTTTGTGTTTGTACCGCCTTCATTTGAGCCCCTGTGTGGGTATAAAAGGACCAAGGTCCTTCCATTCGGTGTGCTACTTCATGCATTGCCAAAGGGTGCTGTGGGAATGTAGTTCCACCTCATGAGGTTTAATAAACTCTGTTTTTTCTATTCCAGTTTCTGTGCCAACTTCTTCCTATTGGTCTGAGGACTCTGTGCAGAAAGGGAGAACCCCTAAGCACTGGTAGGCCTTGTTGAGGCTCACCACCACAAATTGGTGCTTCCAACGTGGGGCTCATCGGCGACTCGGATGCCCGAAGGATTGGTTGAGACGAAGGATTGGAATCTCGCTTCTGGACGCGATCGCTGCCTGAGGAGACCCGAGTCTTGGCACCCACAGCGTTTTTCCTTTCTTTCTGATCTGACCATCTCGGCGGCGCCGGTCCTCGACTGAGATCTCTTCTGTTGATTCGCTGTGCAGTGACCATTTGGTCGATTTGAGACCTTGGCAGTTGGAACCTGGACACCATTTGATTGGTAAGAGCCGTTTTGCGGCACTTGCTGTTGGTTTGATGCCTTTGATTGGTAAGGTAGTTTAGTAACACTTACTGCGGCTTTGTATGATTGGCCAATTTTGGAATCTGTTTTGTAATTATATATGTATTGCAATACATATAGGCAGGTAATGAGGAGAATTTTCTCTATTTAAAATTGTTTGAACAGCGCAACGTACGAAGAGTACCTTAAGCGCTACTTTGATTATAATACTGTATATTTTGCACTATTTTTTGGCATGCCTGTTTTCAGCACACTTCGTAGGATGTGTTGCTTTTGTAGTGGTACCAATTTGAGACTTGACGAAGCACAACCAGCCTCCCGGAGGGGACGCCTAATAGGGATATGTATATTAAGTATGGTATTTCTTCTATAATGTACTGCACGTTATGGAACAAATATACTAGTAAAGATCCTGAGTTGCGTTGGCCGATGTATGGGTCATTTGATTTGCGAAAGATTCAGTATGTGGAACAATGTATGTTTAAACGAAAGACTAGGCAAGATATGTTTGATTGTGTGCGAATGTGGGCGAAAGAAGTGTGTGAGCGAATGAAGCGTGAGCAAGCCTTGATTGACAAAGAACAGCGAAAGACCATTTATGCGAAAGCATTAGAGTTAAAAAACAAGGAGATGAAAGAAATTAAAGAGAGGGAAGATAGGGAACGCCATTTACAGGTAACTGGCCAATACGCTGTTAGGCAGCCCCTTTATCCTATCCTTAATAAACCGCAAGATGATTTTTTGTTATTAGATTGTTCTCCACCTCCGTATATTTTTTCTTCCGCTCCTCATGAGTCAGATGAGGACTCTTTTTCAGACCAGGACAAAGCTCGAGAAACTCGCTCAATGTTATCTGCTGGGCGTGCATCTGACATTAGATCTGCTGCGCGTAAAGCCGTTTGTAGTACTACAACTGCTTCAGAACTTTTAGATAGTATAAAAGGATGGCAGGAAAGGGAGCAAATATATTTTACCGATACATTTGCTGCAGAGGTTATTGAACGATTTAGGAAGCATTCGGTAGATATGGAGCCTGATGATGTAGCAGCTGATTGTAAACAATTACGTGACGGTCTTTTTGTCTTCTCCCAGGTGGCTGACACGATCAGACGCTTGGTTAAACTGCGTGTTGAAGCAGCCCGTTTGCGAGAGGAGAAAAAGGCAGCAGAAGCAGCTGCACTAGCATCTCAGATCAGCATGGCACGACCTCCTACTCCTGAAACAGATAAGAATGTTGTAATTCATGTGAAACCCATGCGGGAAGCCGCGCCTTTATATGTTCCTCCTAAAGGAACGGGTACAGAGGATGATAAGACTTCTACTAATGCGAAAGGGTACTTTATTTATAATTGGGTTTACACTCCTTGGAATAGGGCAGATGTTATGGCCCTTAAAAATGCATTGCCTGACCCGCGAAAGAATCCAGCAGCCTTTTATGAGGAAGTTGAGGGTGCAATTAGTTCTTGTACTATGACTTTGTCTGATATTGATTTGTTTTTTGGATTAATATTACCGCCTGATATGTGGAGAACTGTGCGTAAAATTGATGATAATGCGACATTTGGAGTATTGTGGAAAGATTTAGAGCGGTTAGATGAAGATAGAGAACCTGCACAGAAACCGTGTCAGTTAATTTTAAATCTTCCGGCAGCTATATTAGTTAAGTTAAAGACGATCATTCCCCCTAAAAAGATAGATTGGACAGTGTTAGCGTCTTGCAAGCAAAAGGTAGATGAATCAGTTTCTGACTTTTTCACACGCTTTGAAGAGGCATTCCACGATTTTAGTGGCCAGTCATTGATAGATGACACGGGTAGGCATCTGTTTGTTGATAAATATGTCGCAAACCTTTTGCCAGGGATAGCTAGTCGCTTAAAGGCCAGTGAGAGTTCATGGACTACCTCTTCTCCGGTTTCTCTTTTAACTATGGCTCAGTATTATGAGCGACAAGAATTAGAAACTAAAGGTAATGAGGACAAAAGTCTAAAGAGTTGAAAACAAAGGTTATGTTGGCTCAAGCTTATGGTCCGCCTTCTAGAGGTCATGATAGAGGTGGACGTGGATCTTATGGTTCGTCCTCTCCTTCCTATACTCGTTCAAATTTGTCTGTTGATCAGTGTGCGTACTGCAAACAATGTGGACATTGGCTTTCTGATTGTCCAGTACTGCGTGCTCAGCAGAATCTACGTGGTCGGGGACAAATGAGAAATCGTTCAGGATATCCAGGGCCTAGAGGAAGCGCGAATGATCGTGCTCGGTTTGATGCTAATACACGTGGGCAGGATGGGTTTAACACTTTTGATAGAAGGAACCAATATCAAATGTCTGACTATGTGCCCTCTGATTTTCAAGATTCTGCTTATGCATAGGATTGCCTAGGATGGGGTAAGGAATCAGTTGAAGTTCCAGTAGATCAGAGGGGTCCCTATGTTACAGCACATGTTTTGGGCTCTACCGATCAGTTTCTGGTTGATACAGGAGCTACTCGTAGCGCCTTGTCTAAACAGTTGGTTCCAAGGGCTCCCCTGTCTGGCTTAACCATTACATCAATAGGTTTCGATAGAACACCTTCCCTTAGCCCATTGTCACAACCACTTGCATTCGATGTTGATAAGTTTACTGCTCCATGTCCGTTTTTGCTTTCTCCAAACACACCAGACAATATTGTGGGTCTTGATATGCTTAAATATTTCAGGGCTACGATACGGTGTTCTCCGGAAGGAGTACGAGTTATTTTGAATGACAACTACCCTGTGATTGAGAGATCTTGTATTATTAAAGAGGACATTGCACTAGCCTCACTCCCTAGTACTTTGTGGGCTACTTCGGACACTGATGTAGGACAAATGGTTATTCCACCAGTACATATTAGTGTTAAGGAGGGTGCTTTATTGCCAAGACTGCCTCAGTATAAAATTTCTCGAGAAGGAGAAGAAGCACTCACACGTATTGTACATGATTTAATTAAGGTGGGGGTTGTGGAAGAAGTTCCTTACAATGTTTGCAATAGTCCGATTCCTCCCATTTTGAAAAAAGATACTGACACTAGGATCTATAGATTTATCATCGATTTGAGAGAAGTTAACAAGATTGTAGTACCACAGTACCCTGTAGTATCTGACATAACGACATTGCTTACCCTGGTCCCTCCAACAGCAACTACATTTTCTGTAATTGATCTGAAGAATGCTTTCTTCTCGATTCCTATTCATCCTGATAGCCGATATTTGTTCGGTTTCACTTTGAATAATAGATCATACAGATTTTGTAGAGTTCCTCAAGGCTATACTGAGAGTCCTAGTATTTACAGTCAAGCATTGAAGAGACAGCTTGATTCCTTTACCCTGCCTAAAGGAGTGGCTCTCATACAATATGTCGATGACATCTTGTTGGCAGCTGATACACCTGAGCAGTGTGAGAAATGCACTTTGTCCTTGCTTTCTTTTCTTGCTACACACCACCATAAAGTATCACGGAAGAAATTGCAATATTGTAGACCAAAGGTGACCTATTTAGGACACCTTCTGTCTAAGGAGGGCCGTACACTGACACCAGATCGCATTCAAGCAATTTTAGACACCCCAGTACCTTCCACGCAGAAAGATGTCCGTGCATTCATTGGTCTGACTTCGTTTTGCAGGCAATGGATATTGGGTTTTTCACACATTGTTAAACCCTTGCTAGCACTTTTAACTAAAAACACTCCGATCCCCCTTCCATGGACAGATGAATGTCAAAATGCTTTTTGTCAGTTGAGACAAGCTCTTTGCTCTGCACCAGTGTTAGGCACACCAGATTACACGAAGGCTTTTACACTCTATGTACATGAGAAAGAAGGATGTGCATTCTCAGTTTTAGTACAGACACACGGGGACAAACAGCGTCCTTGTGCATACCTTTCTGCAGTTCTTGATCCTGTTGCTCGTGCATTACCTGGGTGCTTCCATTCAGTTGCAGCGACGGCTGTGTCCAAACGTCAGAGTGAAGGGATAGTTTTGTCACACAAACTGTTGGTGCTAGTACCCCATGCAGTAGATGCCCTTTTGAATCAGACTAAGACTCAGCACTTAACAAGTGCTCGTTTGACAGTATACGAATTGACACTGCTAGCACCTCATATTACCTTGAAGAGATGTGCGACACTGAACCCAGCCACTTTGTTGCCATATCCTGCAACTCAGTCTCAGTCAAAGGAGCCTCACGATTGCATATTCCTTACTGAGGAGCAGACAAAGGGTCGCATCGATTTGCAAGATACGCCCCTTCCAGATGTAGATGGGGAACTGTGGGTTGATGGGTCCTGTCTGAAGTTACCAGATGGCACGACTTCAGCTGCTTATGCAATTACCACGCTTGAGACAGTAGTGGAAACAGCTCGCATACCTCAGAAGTCAGCTCAAGCAGCTGAACTAATAGCTTTGACACGAGCGTGTGAGCTTAGCACTGACTTGTGTGTGAACATTTACACGGATAGCCGCTATGCTTTTGGAGTGGTTCATGATTTCGGCCTACTCTGGAAGGAAAGAGGCTTTCTTACATCCCATGGGATGCAGATAATGCACGGAGAGTTAGTGCATAATCTCTTGACTGCACTTACATACCCAAAGAGAGTTGCTATTATGAAGTGTAGCGCACACAAGAAAGTGACTGACAAAATAGGACAAGGCAATGCCTTTGCAGACCACGTAGCCCGTGAAACTGCGATGCAGCGAAGCACTACATCCATGTACGTAGTGAAATCACAAGCTGAGCGTTGGCATGATGCTAGAGAGGAAGTATTGGATATACAGAGATCTGCTTCTGTGGAAGAGTTTGAGCAATGGTCTAAAGAAGGAATGTTAGATGATGAGGGTTGTTGGCGTAACAAAGAAATGAATAAGTGGAAATAGCCTGCAGCCTATTTACAACCTATGGTTCGAATGGCACATGGGCTGGCACATGTTGGAGCTCTAGCAATAACTAAATTGCTTACACAAGTTTGGGAGCATCCTGAAATTGCTAGCACAGCCAAAAGAGTAGTACAGTCCTGTTTGATCTGTTGGCAGTATAATCCTGGAAAAGGGACACGAACTCCTACAGGAGGGTTTGCTACACCAACCGCACCTTTTGAAGTTTTGCAGATGGATTACATCCAACTCGAACGCTGCAATAATCTGAAATATGTCCTAGTGGTGGTATGTGCCTTCAGTAAGTGGATAGAGGCATACCCTACAAAGGATAATACTGCTCTCACCACAGCAAAGGTGCTTCTAAAGGAGTTTTTCCCTAGATACGGTGTTTGCAAACTTTTGTGGAGTGACAATGGACCTCATTTTATTGGGCAAGTTGTTGAGCATGTACTGAAAGGATTAGGGATCAAACAGAAATTCCATACAGTTTTCCACCCGCAATCAGCAGGATTGGTGGAAAGGTATAACGCTACTTTAAAATCAAAATTGGTGAAAATACTGGCTTCCACGTCTCTAAAGTGGCCAGATGCACTACCATTGGCATTGTTGTCCATAAGATCGGTGCCACATTCACGATCAGGTCTTACCCCCTATGAGGTGGTGTTTGGGAGACAGATGAACATTTGGGGAATTCCTAAGCCACGCCCCATACATGATGTTCCTTGTGTTCTGATGAATGATTATTTGGCACAGTTAACCCACAGTTTGGTTTCTATTCATCAACAGGTTCGAGAAGCTCTTCCTGACAGATCTACAGGTGAGGCCCACGAACTCCGACCTGGTGATCACGTAATGGTCAAGGTCTTCGACAGATCAAACAGCTTGGAGCAGAGGTGGCGAGGACCAGATGAGGTGCTCCTTGCGACAAGGACAGCAGTTCGAGTGACAAACAGAAAGAATTGGATCCACAGCACACACTGCAAACGCATGTTGCCTGCCTTGCTGGAACCTGCTGTGTTGACCGACCATCGAGAGATTCTGGAGACGGAGAAAGGCCAAGCTATCTCACCTGACGAATCTGCGGAAGTCTTCCCGGACCACACGATCACTGGAGTATCCAGATATCAATTGAGACCGAGGAAAGAATCAGCAGTTTTGAAAATGACTGGTTGAGCTACTGCCCTGGGTTAGTGAAACGGACAGCCGATGTGGCAAGGGGAGGGGATCAGCCCTGCATTAGTGTAGTGACACCCGCCTTGGCCCATGGTGAAGAAATCAACGGCTGCCCAGGGAGAAGAGCTCCAATGATTGTTTTCAACAAGTTTTTAGAAAGATCAATCATTACTGTTGCTGAAATGAATAACAAAAGAATCATTTGTGCTGTAGGGTTTGTTGTTGCTATGGTGGCTATGGCAGCAATTACGTGGTACATCGAGAAGGTGGCTCCTGTTCGACAGCTTTTTGTTGCCACTACGCCAGTACCAGTGGAACACTACTACTTCACTCTTCCCTACCATGAGCAGAAGCATCGACAATCCTATCTAAACAATACCTTTATCCAGATGTTGCACCATACTCACAATGCTACAAATACTACCAACTGTTGGGTGTGTGGGATGATACCTGCACATCAAACGCAATATCAAAACTGCATAAGATTGCTGCAGAAATTCATTCAGAGACTGGTACTTGGACTTTTGCTGGATGGTTTTGGACTCTTGTTTCTGCTTGGGGCTGGAAGCTACTGACTATCCTGTGTGTAATAATTATGATACTTTTTACATGCTGTGTATGTATCCAATGTGGTCCAATGCTTTGCTCCATTTGCATCTCTGCTTGTATACCTGCCAAAG
>CAWUFW010023849.1:0-68780 GCA_963921515.1 Calotriton arnoldi | reverse complement strand
ACAAAACCCGTGAACTTCCCCCGTTATAGTTAGTTCAGCTAACTATAACTCGCGCCCCGCAATGCACTGCTGATGACGTCACATATTACATCACTCATGACATGGTCAGTGACATCACTGATGACATCACTGATGACATCTCAAATGACATCACTGATGACATCATCCACGTGATAATCTGATGCACCTCCTCACACCCTAATATAATCTTTGATACACCCACTCTAAATTACAGACTGCCATTCGCAAAACCATAGACACTCCAACACCAATAACCACATACCCACTCACTGATTCTTAGGTCTACACACACACATCCACTCACTCAGCCGTACAGTCACTCATACTTACGGTCACTCAGTACAGGACTATCATATGCACTCTTACTCCTATATAGACAATCAAACAACGCCACTCATCCATAGAGGTACTCACACACCTAGTCAGTCATGCAAATAATTAAACACACTGCCATTTACTCACCTATACAGTTATACACACACCAGCTCACTTACTCATACAAATAGTAGCACATTGTTACGCTCTTATACAATCACTGATACAAGCACACACTCATCCATACAGCCACTATCACAATCACTCACTCTCGCTTATAGCTATTTATATACTCCAACACACATATATACTGCCTTTCACATATGTAGTTACTCACACATGTACCACTGGGACATACATTCACTCACTAACACACTCTTACACACACTTACCCACCCATACAGTCTATCACAGATGCACTCTTGAAACCATCCACCCAGTGAATCACCCACTCACACATCTATGCACAGAGTCGCACACACCCCTCCCACACAAACACTCAGGCACCCATACAGATACTCACACAAGCATTCAATAACTCAAATAGACACTCATGTAGCTATTCACAAACACATGCAGCCACTTACACAGCAACAGACAGACGGATACAGACATTCACCCAGTTTAGTCACTAACCCATGCATTCAGTACGATACGTTAAATCACTCACTTATACAGTCAGTCACGCACCTACTAAATCATCCATACAGACACTTACACACCCACTCATTCTTCAATACGTCTTTTCCTATATATATTAAAAATATTTAAACTTTAGAGAAACACACAGTCACTGGATGATGTCATCAGTGATGTCATTTGAGATGTCATCAGTGATGTCATCAGTGATGTCACTGACCATGTCATGAGTGATGTAATATGTGACGTCATCAGCAGTGCATTGCTGGGGCGCGAGTTATAGTTAGCTGAACTAACTATAACGGGGAATTTCACGGGTTTTGTACGAGTGCAATGTCCAAGTAACTATAACTGTCCCTAAAACCTATGGTTTTTTCAGTGAATTTCAAAGGTTTTTTAAATGCTAATTTGTAACTATAACGTGTCTGAAACCTATGGTTTTTTCAGTGAATTTCAAAGGTTTTTTAAATGCTAATTTGTAACTATAACGTGTCTGAAACCTATGGTTTTTTCAGTGAATATATATATATATATATATATATATTTTATCTACTGGCAGTCACCAGCAGGTAGTTATAGTTAGGACCTAGTTTCCATAGGAAAAGCATTTTTTGACTTGGCTATAACTATGGCGTCATTTGACCAATCTTCATGACATTTTCCAAAAACAAGTGTCAAGGTAGGTTCAGGTTGTCATAGAAAGTTGGGCAGTGATCCGTGCGGTGGGGACCAAGAATTTTGGGTATGAAATAAGGTTGCGTTTGTAATGTTAATTCCCATAGGAACCTTTAGCCACACCCACAGCCCGAACCGCTGAACAGACTTGCACCAAATTTGGAAGGGAGGTAGATGCTGGTTCAAGGAAGTGCCTTTGCTTATTTGGTGTAAATCTTATCAGTAGTTTTTGCGAAATTTAAACTGAAAATTATAGCGATATCTCTGGTTGCGTATATTTCGCAGAGGTTTTGCGATGAATCGCGAATGCAAGTGCAATGTGAATGCTCCGATTGGCTGGACGGAACCTGAACAGAAAGTTGCGCCTGCCATTTTATTGATCGTGAATGGTTCCCGGGGCTGAAAGTTTGTGTGAAAGCCCACATAAGGGTTCAGTGTGGAGATACTCTGACCCCATGGTTGAGAAATGGGGGTGTTAGTGACACAAGTTATGTGTCCAAAATAGATTTTTTAATTGCGCCTGATATTCATGACTATGCCGTGACCGCCAGTGCAGCCCCCATGTACCATCGTGGGGACATCGCGACTATCAACGTTGTCATGAATATTGGTGAAAATATAAAAAAATATGTTAGAGAATCATTAATTTGCATTGTTATAGAGATATTGAGATTTTGATAAATGTTTTTACAGAGTTATTTATATAGTGAGTTCTCTACTGTGACGGTTAGAATTAATTATATAGTTATAATTTTTGGATATGTTAGTGGCCATTGTATGTCTGCTTTTGTTTTCTGTTTTCACGACGTGTCCGGGGGGACGCGATTACCGACGTCATCGCGATCTCCGGTGTCACTGTGAAAACATGAAATAGGTTTTAGAGATGGTTGTTCTAGAGATACACAAGAAAAACATGAGTTTGAAGTGTACAGTAATAAACCCCTGGTGTGTAAAATACTGTAATATGTGTGCATATATGTGTTTTCACTTTATAGAAAAGGCGTGATCATCACGGTTGACGACGTCACCGCGTCATCCCGAATAACCGTGAAAATGGAAAATAGGTCTGAAAGATGGTTTTTAAAGAGACTTAGTAGAAATATATGAGTTTAAACATGCTTTGAAAGAAATATGTACATAGTAATATGTGTGGGGCAATGATCAGAATGGATTTTTTTTACATATTATTTTTTAATGTGTTGGCGGTTATTGAATGTCTGCTTTTGTTTCCTGTTTTCGCGACGTGTCCGCGGGGATGGCAAAATCGTCACGAAGATCCCAAAAACTAAAAAAAAACCTTTAGAAAAAACTTCACAATATTTCGGGAACTAGGGTGGCTCTGAAAAGAGCTGTTATGTTGGTTGTGTGTATATAGCTGCTACACATAAGACCGGATGCAGAGTAGAAACGCCCTGTTGCCTTCATCTGTAAAGTGCACTCCATCATTTCTATAAATTCCATGCATGTCAAAATGCAGATTGTTGTTATAAATACAGCCCATGTGATGGTCTCTGAGGAATGCAGAAACAGTTTTATTAACATGTTTCCTGGCTTTGTCAAGCTGTGGACAGAATTGATTTGGCCACTTCCATTTCTGTCTTTGGCATATATTAGAGTACACCAAGACAGTGTGAGGGAAAAGCGACATCAGTTCTGCAAAGGTTTCTTTCATTAGGATTTCCAGCCCTACCCCAGTCAATGTGCCTAGGTCATTGCCACTACAGTGCACAATCATGAGGTGAGGAGCTTGGGAATCCACAATGGATTTAACCAAAGCCAGCAACTGATTAAACTTTAACACTCTCTGGCCAAACCAAGTAATCTGCATATTTGGCAAACCCAAGTCCCTTTCAATACCTCTCTTTTTGCAGCCTCTTTAGCCCAATAGATATAGCTATGGCCCACAATCTCTACTGTAAGCATTTTGAAGTGAAGGACAATAGTAGTCAGGAGAAGCCTGGAGCTGAATGAGGTAGTTTTCCAAAGGAAAAGCAGTTAAAATGGAGGTGTTTTAACCCCTTCGGTGCGCGGCCGATTTTCGCCCTGTGCGGGCGTTTCATTGAGTGGGCGGGTTCATGACGAGCTGAGCTCGTCATGCGCACACGAGCATCACGCGCAGCATGACGAGCTGAGCTCGTCATGAGCATAGAAGGGGTTAAAAACAATTATATATATATTTTTCATTGGATGCTGTCAGCATGAAAGTGAATAAAATTAGGTAGTGTGTTGGATGCTTCAGGAAGTAGTCTTATTATTGGCTGCTGTTTAAAAAAGAAATGTAAAACAGACATTAATACACTTTTGAACCTGTGGAGTAAAGCACTCCTGCTGTATCTTATTTGGAAGTAGCATGTTCCTTCTAGAATGTGCTGTGAACATGTGACCTACTGGTTCCACTGGGTTGCCAGGTACACTGAGCTAAGAGTGTATTGGGGGAAAAGGGTGTTAAAGAGACAGAACGTTTTTAAAAAGTTGAGGAGTTATGACACAATTTAAGTAATGGTAAACTTTAATTTCCAACTGAGGACTATGTAATAAAGTGTTGTGCAGTATTAAAAAAATTTAAAAAGTGAAACTAAGTATCATTTTGGACTCCTGATTTTTTTCTTGATTATTCCGCGATGATCGCGAAGCCATTGAGAAAATGTGCCAGCAGGAACCTTGTTTTGAAAGAGAGGGAAAGGGTTAACAGATGCTAACCATTCACAAGATTGAGATGCAGTAGTCTAAAATGAAAGACATGATTTCATTTGCTGCCTTTCTCATGATGATAAAGTGGAAAGTTGAAGAGGTTGCCATTTTAGAGTTGCTTTGTATGAGAGTGGTGAACCATTCTTGTTCTTAGTTTTTACAAATCTTAACAGTGTCAAAAGAATCCACAGAGAGCTAAAACAACAATATAATCTACAAACTCAATTTACTGGTATGTACATAACTTTTCAATTCTTTATGTTATGTTATGTTATGTTAATTGGGATTTATAAAGCGGGCAATCACCAGCAGGTCTCTTAGCGCTGAGAGAGAGTAGCTGAAACCCCACCATCGGCTATCTGTCAGTACACCAGGTCAAAGCGTATGTTGTTCCCAGGCCTCTGTGAATAAGAGGGTCTTAAGTTTTTTCCTAAATGGGAGAAGGGCGGTTTCCTTGTGTAGGCTTTCTGGTAGCTTGTTCCATAGCTGGGGGATCAGGACAGAGAAAGCTCACCCGCCTTTTGTGGTTTTGTTGAACCGTGGACAGGACAGCAGGCCTGCCTCGGACGACCGGACAGTGCATCCTGGCACGTAACTCCCCAGTCGCTCCTTGATGTATACTGGGGCTTGTCCGTGAAGGGCTTTGTGGGAGATACAAAAGCCCTTAAACCTGGCTCGCTGTTTGACGGGGAGCCAGTGCAGCTGCTGCAACAAAGGTGCAGAATGTGAGCGTCTTGGGAGCTTGAAGATCAGCCTAGCTGCATCGTTCATAGTTACTTGCAGCTTGCCTAACAGCTTCTCTGGTAGTCCAATATACAGGGCGTCCATATGAGACACAATCATTGCCGACACCACTGTCGCAGAGTAGAAAATGATAGGAGGGGTGCCAGTTTCCTCAGTTGTCTCATCAGGCCCACAAAGGTCCCGACCATGGTGGACACTTGGTTCGCCAGGGTGAGCTTGGCATTTATTTTGATGCCTAAGCTCTTTACGACCTGCACTGGTGTGGGTGTGGCGCCTAACTCTTGTGGCCAGAAGAGGTCAGTCCAAGGGTTACTTCCCGTGGATATGACTAGGACCTGTTTTGTCAGGATTGACTTTGAGCAAGTTGGCCGTCATCCAGTTGACTGTGTACCTGAGAATACTTTGTACACGTGAATAGGCTTGAGAGGAGCTGTCAATTTGAAGGATTAATTGTGTGTCATCTGCGTAATTGAATACCTGACAGTCCATTCGGGCCAGAGATGCCACCAGTGGCTGGAGATAGATGTTGAAGAGTAGTGGGGACAGTGCTGAGCCTTGTGGGACTCCGCAGGTCAGTGCCCCTTTGTCGGACACGCGGTCTGCTAGTTGGATCCTTTGAGTCCGATCTGTCAGAAAGGAGGAGATCCATTGATGTACCACCCCACAGATACCCATATCAAAGATGCGGGCCAGTAGTTGATCGTGATTCACCGTGTCGAACGCGGCTGTGAGATCTAACAGAACTAAGGCACAAGGCTTCCTGCTGTCGGCCGTATGCCTGAGCTCATCCAACACCAATAGCATCACCAGCTCTGTGCTATGGTGGGCCCTAAAGCCTTCGTGCCGTACCTGGAGTAACTGTTGTTTCTCGATGAATAGTGATAGGGTTTTAAGGACGTGCTGTTCCACTACTTTGGCCAGAAAGGGGAGCTGAGATATGGGCCTATAGTTCTTCAGGTTGGCGACATCTGCCCCTGCCTTTTTCAGCAGAGGGGTTACCCTGGCTTCCTCGAAGTTAATGGGGACCCTCCCAGTTGTCAGAGATAGGTTAATCAGGGCAAGAATCTCTCTCTCTATCACTGGTAGAGCCATTTTTAACACCCTTGGTGGAAAGGGGTCCGCTGGCGATCCTGACTTGATTCGAGTAGTAATATGGGACATAGAGTCTCGGTCTAGCATCGGAAAGGTGGAGAGTATCTCGCTGTGGTTGCATGGCGGTGCTTCCACAACTAGGGGTTCTTACTGGTATGGTGTTGTTTATGTCGATTAGAATGTCCCTGACCTTGTGTAAGAAGAAGGTCTGGAACCTATTGCAATCTTCTGGGCTGGCAATTGTTTCCTGCTCATCTTTTGACTTAGTTCCTTCAATATTCTAAAAGTTTCTTTCTGCATGTTATTCGCCTCCCTAATCCTGGCCTCATAGTACTCGGCCTTTCTTGTAATGATGGCTTTTTTGTATATGGCTGACATGGCTTTATATTCCTTGAGAGCCTCTGGGTCGTATGATTTACGCCACTGCCTTTCGTGTTGGCGTAGGGTTTGTTTCTTTCCCCTTAGTTCCTCAGTGAACCATGGGGCCCCCTGCCCTTGTTCCTCACCCTTTCCTTCCGGGCAGGTGCCACCTTATTGACAGCATCTCTCATTTAAAAAAAAAACTACATTAGAATTGAAGATGTATATGGGAGTTTGATAAAAAAAGAGTATCACAGTGATGTGAAAAAATATATGAGATGAACAGTACGTATATTTTTAAGAGGTTAGTGGTGAATGTTTTGGGAAGTAAGAGAAAAATGAATTAGTGCCTCTTTATTACATTGTGTATTTTATTGAAAAATAACAGTATAGTCTTGTGGAAAGTTGCAATAAGGCACTAAGAATGTTTTAAATGTCTAAACATCATGTGCAGAATAGATATATCTGTTATTTGCATTCTGGGAGTTGTAGTACTTTTGGTAACATTATTAAACAGGAATGGTGTAGTGCGAAATAAAAGATGAGAACATGTTGTCCGCCTGTATATGAACTAGAACGAAGTAATACTTGTCAGGTATGTATTGGGAAGTGTTTGTTAATGTGATTTTTAACTTATTTGACCACTTTGGATATGCTTATATGATTTGCACATAGCTATATATACGGTGGGACTTTTGAGTTTACTTAAAGATGCAGAGAGGTATATATTTTTGGAAAGATGGCTTGAAGGTGTACTTCTATTGAGAAATCACATATATGTTTACATGGTGATCTATGTTCAGTAAGGATGATGAAAATGTCATGTATATGGTGAGGGTAGTGTTTTTTCTTTAAACATGGTTTGTTTAAAATTGAGGCGGGTTAATAGTGTAGAAGGCCTCAAGAGTTCTTGTGCTAGCTTCATTTCAAGTGTAACTTTTGTTTGAGATATGCTGAATACATGTTTTAGAAGCAGATGAAGTATTTGAGAAATGATGTAGGTCTGATATTCGCAAAAGGCTTTGTGCTTTGAAAAATTTCAAAATGTTGTTTTCTGTTTTAGAAACTTACTGATGCATATACACGCTCAGTAACAAAAGAAAAGTATGTTTCTAGAGAGCCATGTATGCAATTATATATCAGGTGTGATATCTAGACTTCACTCACACATAGCTCAGAAGAAAAGCATATATACAGTAAAACAGGTAGTTTGATGCTGACAGAAGGAGCTAACCAATGAGTCAGAGATATAGTCACAACTGTTATGGATCTAACAGCAATGAAGGTACTTTCTCAGTCAGTCAGGAAGTATTCAGATACTCATGCAATCACCCAGCCACTAGTCAGGCAGTCATCAAATCAGTGATTCACTATCTATGTAGTTATTCAATTACCCAGACACTACACATGTACTCTTGCAATCAAGCAGGCAAAAATGATGTAGTCATTGAACTATGCAGGCACTGCCCATACATTCATCTAATCACCTAGGTACTAACTATTTACTTATGCAATTAACAAGGCTGTAACTATGCAATCATTATAACATTTGGGCAGAACCTATGCAGCCATATAAACACCCACTTACAACCCATGCAGTTATTGAAATACTGAGGCAATTTGACCCAGAGAACTGAGACCCTTAGGTAAGTAGGTCTGGCTCTGGACCAGAGCCAGGGTAGGACAGGAACTAGTTGCTACGCCTCCCTATTATCAGAGCAACGAAGTGCTCTGTCACACACCCCCGTCAACACAGACCTACTTACCTAAGGGTCTCAGTTCTCTGGGTCAAATTGGACCCAGTTTTCTAACTGCAAAGCTGGTTACTATCCAATCAAACGAATCCTGGAACCATCATTGCGGTAGTGCTAGAGTATAACCAAACCCTTTATTACGGTCCTGATGAATTGCCACCGGACCCGTTAGGGGCTACTCTTGGCATGAAACATGTCGACCTTATGCACCACACAAGCCCTGTAGGATCATCACATCCAGCCGGGGCTCACTTCTTTTAGTTAGGCTAGTGCCCCCTAGGAATAAAAGTATCAGAAAGGGCTGCTCTAGACATATTTTAACTTCCACACTCACCGCACTACCCAGCCCACACACCCACACTCACCCTACGGCTTCATCAACAAAAGATCTCCGCCAAAGAGCCCCTTCGCGGGTGCCCGTCGGGCATTGCAGCGCCAGCCCGACGAGGAGCAGGCCCAATGATGAAGCATGACATCCTTCGGGGTGTGTGAGGGCACTTTTTAGAAAGACCTGAATCCTCCCTCACTTCTAGGAACTGCATACCCCCTGTTTCTCTAATAAAAGTGATGGTCATAAAATATTTTGAATCAAGCTTGTTTAAAAAACCAAAAAGATTTACATGTCTTTGAGTCTTTGTTTTAACACTTTTCAAGGCTCAAAGTTCAACCATAGAACTAACCACTAGAGATTTTTGCACTCCAGATGAAGAGCATACAGCTCCAGCTCAGAGTGGTTTTAAAAATTATGGTATGGTAATCTCTAGTGAGGTCATGGATTTAATGACCACAGGAGACTTGCTGTTTTTTTTGTTTGTTTTTTGCTGGGCAGCTGCTGCACTACTCTCAGCCGCACACAGTGTAAAAATGTTTGGTACTGCCCCTGCCTCTTCTAGGGTCACCACAGAAGGGAGGCCACCGGGATACAACTGACACTTTCACCACAACACTGCCTGTTTGGCATCATAGTCCAACCCAAGGGAAAAAAGATGGCATAAAAGTTCTTGCAGCTGGCTCTGCACTGGCAAAGAGTCAAGTGGCCATCACATAAATGGGGATGAATGGTCCCAGCGGGGAGCCAGGGGTGTGGGATGTGATGGAGTGGGCCTTGGCGGAAGAGATTCATCTCAGGGGCAGTAGAAAGGATAAAAAGCTAATAGAGGATCTAGAGATGTGGGCGGAAGTGTCGATCGATTTCCTAACCTTTGAGGGAGAAGTCCCAGATAAACACGACCACATGCTCCATGCTTTGCACGACAGGCATTTGATGCTCTGATATGTGAGGGTTAGGCATTGACAGAGAAGAGCTACTGGCTCTACCTGGGATACAAAAATAAAGGTCAAACGGTGACCACCCACTGAATAGATACTGAGGGGACTGGTCGTCACACACAACACAATATGTACTGGATGGGACTGGGGAGGAGGGAGAACACGACATGTTATATTTTGTTTTGTTTATGTCTATATGTGGTGACGTATGACAATCACAAAATAAAGCGTTTAAAATAAGGATGTACTGCCCCCCAATGACCCGAGTTTCTCCTTCCGTGAGGTGAGCCCTGCGGAGGTTGGGATGGGCAGACAAAGGTGACAGTGAGGAATCCCATGATGATGCTTCACACAGACTCAGACACACGTACGTACACAGGAAGCGGCAGCTTTAAGAATAAGCTCTGGTAAATAGGTTTTGCTGGTTGCCAACCTTTGCTTTGCCAGTGTTTATACTACTTCTGCCGGATAAGTAGAAGAATGGCTGCCATTTCAAAGAAAAATAATATCATTGCCTCAGAAACAAACTGTAAAAATAAAAAGACAATTCCACAATTTTCGAACCCTACAGTGTACGTCATGCAGTAATATGTTTTAGGAAAATAGAGGCATTTCACTAATATGAGTGAATCCCACACAGTTAAGAACTTGCATTACAACGTCCATTATGTTTCATTTTCAAGGCAATGTTAATGAATACTGAAAAGAACCAAACCAAACTTTTATAAACGTAAATTACACATTATTTCGTTTATACGTCGACACTAAATCATTGTGAATCAGCTTTAAAAAACACAACAGTAACTCAGCCTACTAGAAAACCAGAAAGATAGACAGTCGATACCCCATAGTAGACCAACGTATGTGGTCATCTACCGGTGTGGGGGAGATGGGGGAGAACAAGTAACTGTTATCAGACCTCAGTCGTCATCACTCTACCTAAGGTATGTAAAGGAGTGCATTACTCTAATAAAACCCAAGGACTGGCTTGCGGTGTGCAGCTGAGGAAGCCAACATTCCTTCCAATTGAAGATCAAGAGCAGGCTGGAGTCTGTCAGAGCAGTGCACCTGTTTCCTTCTCTGTGGAGGCCCAGCTGCAGGATTCAGGCCTCAAAACCTGCTGATCTATGGGGCCTGATGGATGACATCAAGCTGCTGAGAGGAAGAAGCACAGTGGCCTGCACAGTGATTTAGAAGCTTACTGTAACTCGAAAA
This sequence comes from Calotriton arnoldi, assembly GCA_963921515.1. Taxonomy (NCBI): domain Eukaryota; kingdom Metazoa; phylum Chordata; class Amphibia; order Caudata; family Salamandridae; genus Calotriton; species Calotriton arnoldi. The sequence goes on along the minus strand of CAWUFW010023849.1, from coordinate 58,005 downwards.
ATTCATCACTGGCGAGCTTTAGTGGAAAACTGTTGAGACATCTTCGATCATTCACACACTGTACGTTTACTATATAAACATACCACGAGGAGGCTGCTCTGATCCGGACTGCAACATGTTCAACTCTCAAGTGGTTGGCGTGTCATGGTTTTTCTGGTGTAATTGAATAGCTGCATTTGGTACATGGGAAAGTTTCCAAGTCGAATGCTGAGGCATGCATGATACCTGAGACTGGACAATGTAATAAGAAAATGCCAACACTATTATTGTCAAAAGAGACCACAGAACATGTTTTTCAATGAATAATGGCATTTAGCGCTGGACAATAGGATTTAATTTCTCAAGGGTTTGTTATTGTTTCACTTGGATTAAGCACAAAATAGTATTTTGGGGCTCTGTATGGTTTATCAGGTGCCGTGTTTTATTTCGTATATTTGTTTCTTAGGGCCACATGTATCAACATTTGTAATAGCGATTACCTAATTGCAATTTTTGCGAATCGCAATTAGGTAATCGCTATTACAAATGTATGAAACTCTAAGAGTTTCATATAGCGATTCGTGAGGTCGCAAATCGACCTCCTCATTAATATTAATGAAGCAGGTCTCAATTTGCGGCTCCCTAGGAATTGCTTAAATCAAGGGGATCGTGGCCTGCTGAGGTCAGCAGACCACCATGTCCATGATTGCTTTTAAATAAAGCAATCTTTTTTTAAAATGCAGCCTGTTTTCCTTCAAGAAAAATGGGTTGCATTTAAAAAAGAAAAATTAAAATTTTCTTTTAATTTTTTAAGAGCAGTCAGTGGTCTGTAGGACCAAGGCCTGCTCTTCAAAAACTTTTGGCAACCATTGCCAAAGGGGAAGGGGTCCCTTGGGGAACCCTTTCCACTTGCGAATGGGTTACCACCAACTTGAAGTTGGTGGTAAAATGCAAATGTTTTGCGACCGCATTCACAGTCACAAAACGTTCATACATACCGCAGCGATTCGGTATTTGGAAGGGACGCCCTAAACACAGCCCTTCCAAATACCAAATCGCAAACCCATTTTGCGATTCGGTAACAGGTTTCAGAATCGCAAAATAGGGTTTGATACACGTGAAAAGCATTTTTTGTGTTCTCAAACGTGCCGATTCTGATAATTGGCCCATTTGCGAACACAAAAATGCCTGATACACGTGGCCCTTAATGTTACTTCATATCGTGCAGAGGGAAGACACGGGGCTTCATATAGCGTTGTGTGTAGTCACAGATTTAACGATGCTCGCACAGTATTCCCAATACTCCTAGACTGCACCCTAATGCTTTATTCATCAATGTGGTTAAACCTTGAGATTGTTGGAGCTGCAGTGTTTAATTTGTAAAAAGAAGTGCCAGGGCCCTCGTAAGGAGGCCATTGCATCTTGCACCATGCATTGCCCCAGCCAGAGCTGCCGGTGATAGTACAAACACACCTACTAACATCACACTCCTACAAGTGCAGCACTTCAGACTATTCCAGGCCCCCAAAGCTATAAGAATGGATTGGGTGGCGGTATCAGTCATTTTTAATGCATATTGAATTAATAAACAACTACTGCTGGGCTCATCTCTAAATAAATCAAACAGTGCCACTGTTAGACCTGTCAGCCCTAGGGTGGTCTTACCCCGCTTTTTTCTCTTTGCGCCTCATTTTTGCCACTACACTTAACAATGACGGCCAGGACCAGCCAGTGGCGTTTATTTCTCGAAGGCTACTCCCCGGGAACAGCGGTGGAGTACGATAGAGCGAGAAGCCTTCGCTGTGGTTTGGGCTTTGAAGAAGCTGAGGCCATACCTCTTTGGCTCTCACTTCCTTATTCAGACCGACCACCGACCCCTTCGCTGGCTCATGCAGATGAGAGGCGAAAACCCCAAATTGTTGAGGCGGTCCATTTCCCTCCAGGGGATGGACTTTCGGGTGGAACATCGACCCGGAGTAGACCACGCCAACGCTGACGGTCTCTCCCGGTTTTTCCGTCTTAGCGATGAGAACTCCCTAGTGGTTGGGAAGCTCTCCCCACTTTCGGCTGGGGGGACGCGTGTTAGACCTGTCAGCCCTAGGGTGGTCTTACCCCGCTTTTTTCTCTTTGCGCCTCATTTTTGCCACTACACTTTTGTTGGACCTAGGTCTCTGGGCGCCTTACCACTGCCAAACAGTGCTGAGGTGCAGGTGCTCTCTCCTTTTAAGATGGCTGCCACATGCCCCTGCTACTGCGGAGTGGCCTTTGCATACACATACTAGTAGTCAGGATCAGGCGGAGACATAATGATACAGTATCCATGCCGTCCCCGCCCCTGGGCCTCATGGCCAGACATGAGGAAGCTTCTAGAACCTTCCAGCTTGGGGAGGAGTTATGTTTTGCCGCCTTTAGGAGGGTCACCTGACCTAGGGGTATAAGAAGTTTGGAGGGAAATCTTTTAGTCAGTTGGGGCACCACTGATCCTGGGAGAACCTCTGCCGGAGTACAGGCTTTAGGGCCTAGGGGGAGACCTACACTACTGCTACTGACAAGGCTGAGGCACTGCTGTAGTAAGATAGCTGAGGAACACCCGCCACCCACTGACCTTGCCCAGTGTGAGGGGACCCAGGGAACCATCTTCAGTGTGCTGGGAAGTACCATCCAGCACCCCAAGTACCACCAACTCATTCCCTTCCCCATAAGGAGAGAACCAAAGAAACAACCACAGAAGAACTACCACCAGCAACCTGAAACTGCAAGCCTGACAAACCAACAAGGTCAGAAACCTGAACTGCCAAACTGGGGATCACCAGGTAAAGCGCTGTGTCCTGAAGCGCTAGACCTTCACCCCAATCCACTCCTAGCTGTCGCAGTGCCGCCCTGCTGCTGGGCTGCCCAAAGCACTGTTATCATTGTCTCTCCTGTAAGCGCTGTTTCTCCAGTCTGCCAACCCCTGCCCGGCTGTAAGCGCTGTTAGGGAGGAGAAGCGCCACGTGTGACAAAGCGCGGTGTGCCAATCACCGCCGCGGCCCCGCGCTCAAGGGAGAAGCAGCGCTGCACCGAAAATCACCGCCGCGGCCCCCGCGCTCAAGGGAGAAGAAGCGCACTGCACTGAAACTCACCGCTGCGGCCCTCCGTGCCCTGCCATGAGAAGCGCTGGGCCCAGATCACCGTCGCGGCCCAGGTGCCGCAGAAGAGGAGCCGGGAATTGAATCCAGGCCGCGCTAGGCTGCCGCGTGAAGAAGGCTTCCCCTAGCAACGAGGGTGCCGGCCGCGTCATCGGCCACGCCTCGCGAGCCGCGCTGGGATTGGCACTTGGCCCGTGAGGCCTACGGAGGCCCGGGGCCGACTCCGGCTGCAGCAGTGGGGCTCCGAGTAGGCCCGGGGCATCTTGCCACCCTTCCCTTGTGGGGAAGTGTTAGAAATGGGATCTCTAGTTGGCAAGGGCTTGCACCTTTGTCCAAGTAGGGACCCTTCTTCCTAGTCAGGGTAAGGGTGTTACACTCGTGAAGTAACCCCTGCTCACCCTCGTGGTAGCTTGGCACGAGCAGTCAGGCTTAATTCAGAGGCAGTGTGTACAGCATTTGCACATAACCAACAGTAATACAGTGTAAGCACTACAAACGGACACCACACCAGTTTAGAAAAATAACCAATATTTTATATACTCAAGACAAGACCAATTACGACAAAAAAATCCACAATACTATACTTTAAAAACGAATACTTGATAAGGTAACTTCTTCTTTGCAGGAATAGTCCAAAAACAAAGTTCGTACGAGTCGGTAGCTCCGTCCGAGCCTACCGCGATGCTGAAAACCACAGAGTCTAACTGTTCCAGCCGACCGCGTCGATACGGGCCAGCAGAGTCATGAACAGACTCGGTTACAGTACCTTTCTCGTTGTGGCTGGTACGGAGTGTACGAGCCGGTCGGCGTTCGTCGCGGTTGCGGTGCAAGACGGAGCGATGCAAGGTGCGGTGTTCCTCGATGCGGGGCAGGCAGTGGCTCGATGAGCGTCGTGCAGACGGAGTCGGTGAGTCCAAGGCGTGCGATGCAGGGTGAGACGATGCTCGATGCGGTGCTGACATGTTGCGATGCAGGCGACCTAGCCGGAGTGCGGGAGCTGGCGTCGGACAGCGGTGCGAGTCGGAGCGGTGCGTCGCAGACATGCGAGCGGTGCCCCAAATGCGGTGCGGTCTCGACTCTTGAGCCAGTTGCAGCGACCGCGTCGGTCATGTCCGGTTGGTTCAGTGAAGCGATGCGATGCGAACTGCGGTGCCCACAGGTCACGGTGCAAGCAGCGGCTCGATGTTGGCGGCGTCGGACGTCGCCCACGGTGAGACCAGGGTTGCGATGTGAAGCGGGGCGATGCGGTCTGCGTGCAAACAGGTCACCGGCCAGGGATGGATTCGGTGCAAACAGGTCACCGGCCAGGGATGGATTCGGTTGACGGAGTCGGTTGCAGTTCCCTTCCTCTGTGGCAACTGAAACAGCGTTCCAGAAGCGGTACCCAGAGGCTTGTGAAGTCTTTGCAGTCCCTGAGACTTCTTAACAGGAGGCCAGCTCGGTTTCAGGCCCTTGGAGATACTCAGCACAAGTTTGTAGAAAGTTCAGTCCAGTCCTTTCACTGCCCAAGGCAGAAGCAGCAGCTGCAGGCCAACCCAACAAAGCAACAACACAGCAAAGGGGCAGTACTCCTCCTGGCAGCTCTTCCAGCTCTTCGTCTTGGCAGGTTCCTTGATTCCAGCGAGATCTAAATTCATGGGGTCAGGGGCCCAATATTTATATCCCAAATTCCTTTGTTCTCTGAAGGCAGAGAGGCCTTTGCCTAGTCCAAACCAGTTCTGGAGCACTTTGTTGACAAGTCTCTGTCCCTTCTTTCAGTGAGTAGGCCAGGGACATCAGACGCACCACAGGAGGTGGAGCCAGCATTGTGGAGGGAAGGCACTGTCCTATTCAGGGCCCAGGTGCGACCCCTCCCACCCATCTACATGTAGATCTTGCTATTCAGCCCTGTGCTGACTCACCCTGTCTCCTGGCATCCCCCAGCCCCTGTCACTCACACTCCAGACAAGGAATACACAACCTCGCAGAGGCAGGCTTGGATGGTTAGACAAGAAAATACCCACTTTCTAAAAGTGGTATTTTCAAACACAGAATGTTAAAACCAACTTCACTAAAAGCTGCATTTTATCATTCTGAGTCCAGGCATACTAAACTCGAATTTCTACCATGTTCCCGGGGTCAGTTAGGATTATATACTGTAATAATCAAAACCGCCCGTTCTGGCCTAGGGGAACAGGTAGCCTTGCAATAGTGAAAAACGAACTAGGCTGTAATTCACTATCAGGACATGCCGCACACACCAGGGCATGTCCTACCTTTCGCATACAACGCACCCTGCCCACAGGGGTACCTTGGGCCTACCTTAGGGGTGACTAACATGTAGCAAAGGGAAGGTTTAGGGACTTGCAAGTGTGTGCACTTGCCAAGTCGACATGGCAGCCCCAGGCTGCGCACAGGCTCTGCGATGGCAGGCCCGAGTTACACTTTACGGGCTGTTTGCGTGGGTGGCACAATCCAGTGCTGCAGCCCACCAACAGCATTTGGTCTAGAGGCCCTGGCACTCGCAGTGCACTTTACAAGGGACTGACACCTAAACCAAATAGGCCAATCATGGAAACACCAATCCATAACACATTTTATACAGGAGCACTTGCACTTTCCCACTGGACCGCAGTGAGGAAAGTGCGCAGAATCATTACACCAGCAAAAACAGAGTCAAAACCGGGAGGTCAGAAAGCAAAAAGTCAGGGGAAACACGCCAAAAGATGCCAAGTCTAACACATGTCCCCTCCAGCTGAAAGTAGGAGAACTACCCAACCCCATTGGAGTTCTCCTCACTAAGGCGGAAGAACCTGGACAGACCATCTGCGTTGGCGTGTTCTGTACCAGGACGGTGCTCCACCGTAAAGTCCATTCCCTGTAGGGAGATGGACCACCTCAGCAGTTTTGGATTCTCGCCCCTCATTTGCATCAACCATCTGAGGGGCCTGTGGTCTGTCTGAACCCGGAAGTGAGTCCCAAACAGGTATGGTCTCAACTTCTTCAGCGCCCAGACCACAGCAAAAGCTTCCCTTTCTATGGCACTCCACCTCTGTTCCCTGGGAAGTAGTCTCCTGCTAAGGAAGACTACAGGCTGATCCAGGCCCTCTTCGTTCAGTTGTGAGAGCACCGCTCCCACACCATGCTCTGAAGCGTCAGTCTGCACGACGAATTCCTTGGAGAAGTCAGGTGCCTTGAGCAGGGGCGCCGTGCACATGGCTGCCTTCAGGGCATCAAAAGCTTTCTGGCAGGACTCAGTCCAGATCACTTTCCTGGGCTGCCTCTTAGAGGTCAGCTCTGTTAAGGGGGCAACGATGGTGCCATAGCCCTTAACAAATCTCCTATAATAACCGGTGAGACCTAAGAAGGCTCTCACCTCTGTCTGGGTCTTGGGGGTTCCCAAGCCAGAATGGTGTCAATCTTGGGTTGTAGGGGCGCCAGCTGGCCGCTCTCCTACCTGGTGTCCCAAGTACACCACAGAACCCTGCCCGATCTGGCACTTACTGGCCTTGATCGTGAGGCCTGCACCTTGCAGAGCCCTCAACACTTTCTCAAGGTGCTGTAAATGTTCTTCCCAGCTGGAACTGAACACAGCAATGTCATCCAGGTAGGCGGCACTGAAATCCTCCAGCCCAGCCAACACCTGATTGACCAACCTCTGAAAGGTGGCAGGGGCATTCTTCAACCCAAAGGGCATTACCCGGAATTGGTAATGACCTTCTGGGGTTGAGAATGCTGATCTCTCCTTGGCCCCATCGGTTAAGGCAATCTGCCAGTACCCAGACGTCAAATCAAACGTGCTGAGGAACCGGGCAGCTCCCAACCGATCAATGAGCTCATCAGCTCTGGGGATGGGGTGCGCGTCAGTCCTGGTGACGGCATTGAGCCCACGGTAGTCCACACAAAACCGGAGTTCTGGAGTGGCACCGGGCGCCGCAGCCTTTGGGACCAAGAGCACTGGGCTGGCCCAAGGACTGTGGGAGGGCTCAATCACCCCTAACGCCAACATCTTAGAGACCTCCTCCTTGATGCTGGCTCTGACCCGGTCAGTCAACCTGTAAATCTTGTGCTTTACAGGAGGGCTGTCACCAGTGTCCACATCATGGGTACACCAGTGAGTAACACCAGGGGTCAGAGAGAACAGTGGGGCGAACTGTCCCAACAACTGGCGACAGTCCCCCTGCTGCTCCTGAGTCAGAGTAGGGGAGAGGATCACACCCTCTACTGACCCATCATGCTCCTTGGCAGACAGGAGGTCAGGGAGAGGCTCACTCTCCTCTTCCACTCCATCATCTGTCGCCAAGAGCATACTCACTTCGGACCTCTCGAAGTGGGGCTTGAGGCGGTTCACGTGAAGGACCCTCAAAGGGTTCCTTGGAGCCTGCAAATCCACCAGGTAGGTGACGTCACTTTTGCGCTCCTTTACCTCATATGGCCCAGTCCACTTGTCCTGCAAGGCACAAGGTGCCACTGGGGCCATGACCCACACTTTTTGCCCAGGTTGAAATTCGACCAGAGTGGCATTCTGGTCATACCATCTCTTCATTTCTTCCTGGCTTGCTTCTAGATTCGCCTGAGCGAGTTTCCTGAAGCGGGCAGTTTGGTTTCTAAAGGCCAGCATGCACCTAAATACATCCTGGGGAGTTTTCCTGGGAGCTGCCTCCCAGCCTTCCTTTACCAAACTCAGAGGTCCTCTGACAGGGTGGCCATACAGGAGCTCAAAGGGGCTGTACCCAAGAGACTTCTGAGGCACCTCCCTGTATGCAAAGAGTAGGCATGGCAAGAGGACGTCCCACTTACGCCTCATGGGTTCTGTTAGACCCTTGATCATGCCTTTCAAGGTCTGGTTGAATCTCTCCACCAGACCGTTTCCTTGTGGGTGGTAAGGAGTGGTGAATTTGTAGGTTACACCACACTCCTTCCACAGGGATGTCATATACTTCGATATGAAATTGGTCCCCCTATCAGAAACCACCTCTCTGGGGAATCCCACACGGGAAAAGATCCCCATTAACGCCCGGCCCACCACTGGCGCCATCGTTGTCCTGAGAGGGATTGCCTCCGGGTACCGGGTGGCATGGTCCACCAAGACCAGGATGTACCTGTTGCCCATGGCTGTCTTGGGATCCAGTGGCCCCACAATATCCATCCCTACCCTTTCAAAGGGTGTTCCAACAACCGGAAAAGGTTGGAGAGGAGCTTTGACCTTCCTCCCACTCTTACCACTTGCCTGGCAAGTTTGGCAAGACCTACAGTGTGCATCTGACTGCCTTCGCATTTGGGGCCAAAAGAAGTGGGTGACAAGCCTGTCAAAGGTCTTGTCCTGCCCCAAATGTCCTGCCAAAGGCACGTCATGAGCCAGACCCAGTAGGAAGGTCCTGAAGCGCTGGGGTACCACCAGCACACGGGCTGACCCAGGCTCAGCAACCTTAGGCTCACTGTATAGGAGACCACTCTCCCAGTAGATCAGATGTGACCCGGACTGATTGCCAGCTGCCTGGTCTGCAGCCTGCCTCCGCAGACCCTCCAGAGTAGGGCACTCGTTCTGCTCCCTGCAGAACTCCTCCCTGGTGGGACCCCCTTCTTGCTGCCAATGGGTCAGCTCAGAGATGTCTCCCAGTTCGGCTACCTGCTCCCCTGTAGGCACCGGGGCGTCCCCCTCGAGGTCCGCCTCCTCCCGGTCCGTGGGAACTTCGGGGGCCGGTTTTCCGCGCCCCCTGCCCTTTCTCTTGGCAGGGACTTGGGCCACTTTTTCAGGCTCCAAGTCCTTTTGATCACCCTTTCTGGCTGCCATTGACCGAGTAGACACGCATGCCCACTCTGGCAACCCAAGCATCTCCAAGTGCGACCTGAGCTCAACCTCCTTCCATGAGGACTGCTCCAGGTCGTTTCCTAGCAGACAATCTACAGGCATGGTAGGGCTCACAACCACCCTTAAGGGACCTGAGACCCCCCATTCAAAGGGAACCTGCGCCACCATACATTGGCGCTCAGAGTTGTCGACAGCAACTACTTGGTGGAATGCTCCTGGGACTACTTGCTTCTCAGACACCAGGTGACACCGGACTGAGGTCACACTGGCTCCAGTATCTCTGAGAGCCTCTACCCTGTTCCCATTAATGGTCACCCAGGTGCTATATTTCTTTGTGTTAGGGGGCACCTGGTTTCCTGGGACCATCTCACTGTCCCCTAGTGAGACAAGGGTCATTTCTGCGGGATCCCCACCCTCCTGTGGGCACCCCTCCTCCCCAAGCGCTACACTAGCCAACACTTTGGACTGTCCACCGGTGGGTGGCTGTGTCCCCTTCGGGCACTTGGGGTCTCCTTAAAGTGACCTACCTGGTCACATGCATAACACTTGCGGGGGCCGGTCTCAACAGGCTTCCCTGTAGAGACCCCTTTCTTCTTATCACCGGGGGCTGGGAACCTTTACCCTGGGTACTAGTTTGGGGCCCTTTAGAGAACTCCTGTGCTTTACCCTTGTCCCCCCACTTTTCTGCTGGGGACCCTGCCCACCTTTGGCTGAGTCTCCCCAAACGCTTTCTTGTGGACCCTGGTACTCACCCAGCGGTCCGCTTCCATAGCAAGCTTCCTGGGGTCAGTTAGCTTACTATCCACTAGGTGCTGGCACAGATCTGCAAAACATAGACTAGACAAGTGCTCCCATGCAACCAAGTTGTAGAGCCCCTGAAAATCTGTTACACTACTGCCCTTCACCCAACCATCCAGAGACCTGCAGAACACATCCACACATTCCAACCAAGTGTTGGCATCAGACTTCTTACTGGACCTGAACTGATCCCTGTACTTTTCAGGAGTAAGACCATACTTCGTGAGAAGGGCATCCTTCATGTCAGCATAGGTGAGGTGATACCCCTTACCCAAAGCTATCAGAGCATCCCTTGCTTCTTCCGGGAAAAGTGGCCACAATCCTGCTCCCCAATTCTCCTCAGGGACCCCATTCATGTGTATGGCTGCCTCATAACCCTGAAACCACCTTTGTATGTCATCCCCCTTCTTGAACTCCTTGCCTACGTTCTTGGGAATGTGCACAATCCTGTCTGCCTTTCTGGACGAATTGCTGCCACCATCTGAGCCTGACTTACTCCTAAGTTCTAGCTCCTTCAGTTCTCTCTCATGCTCTAAGAGCATCTTCCTCTCCTCTATGGCCAATCTCTTCTCCTCCCGCTCACTCTCCAGCCTGAGCTTCTGCAGCTCGAACTGCCTTGCCTCCCGCCTGTCCTCCAGCTCCTCTGGGGACAGACTGCTGCTGCCTGATCTGGCGGGTTCCCCCCTACCCAAAAGCACATCCACCCTGGAAATAGGCTCCTCCGCCTCCTCACTGAGATTACCAGGCTGCCCATTGGCATGTCTGGCTGCTACCCAGGCCCTCAGCGCCTTCTGTAGCTCCTCCTTCCTTGTGAGGCCTTTAATTTGGACTTTCAGGTTTTTACAAATCGCTCGTAACTCCTTTACGGCGTAGGATTCCAACCTGTCCTCCTCAAAGATAACTTCCAGAGATGCAACGGATGATGCAATTGATTCAGGCATGACAAAAGTAGTGAGTTGAAAACTGGCAAGATAAAAAATAGGCCAAAAGAAAAAGAACCAGTATGTGGTACGTAATGGTCTGCGATATGGTAGTAGTGCACACCAATCACTGTAAGTCAAGTGCAAACACAAGTCCTATCCTCACCGCTGACAACCAATGTTAGAAATGGGATCTCTAGTTGGCAAGGGCTTGCACCTTTGTCCAAGTAGGGACCCTTCTTCCTAGTCAGGGTAAGGGTGTTACACTCGTGAAGTAACCCCTGCTCACCCTCGTGGTAGCTTGGCACGAGCAGTCAGGCTTAATTCAGAGGCAGTGTGTAAAGCATTTGCACATAACCAACAGTAATACAGTGTAAGCACTACAAACGGACACCACACCAGTTTAGAAAAATAACCAATATTTTATATACTCAAGACAAGACCAATTATGACAAAAAATCCACAATACTATACTTTAAAAACGAATACTTGATAAGGTAACTTCTTCTTTGCAGGAATAGTCCAAAAACAAAGTTCGTACGAGTCGGTAGCTCCGTCCGAGCCTACCGCGATGCTGAAAACCACAGAGTCTAACAGTTCCAGCCGACCGCGTCGATACGGGCCAGCAGAGTCATGAACAGACTCGGTTACAGTACCTTTCTCGTTGTGGCTGGTACGGAGTGTACGAGCCGGTCGGCGTTCGTCGCGGTTGCGGTGCAAGATGGAGCGATGCAAGGTACGGTGTTCCTCGATGCGGGGCAGGCAGCGGCTCGATGAGCGTCGTGCAGACGGAGTCGGTGAGTCCAAGGCGTGCGATGCAGGGTGAGACGATGCTCGATGCGGTGCTGACAGGTTGCGATGCAGGCGACCTAGCCGGAGTGCGGGAGCTGGCGTCGGACAGCGGTGCGAGTCGGAGCGGTGCGTCGCAGACGTGCGAGCGGTGCCCCAAATGCGGTGCGGTCTCGACTCTTGAGCCAGTTGCAGCGACCGCGTCGGTCGGGTCCGGTTGGTTCAGTGAAGCGATGCGATGCGAACTGCGGTGCCCACAGGTCACGGTGCAAGCAGCGGCTCGATGTTGGCGGCGTCGGACGCCGCCCACGGTGAGACCAGGGTTGCGATGTGAAGCGGGGCGATGTGGTCTGCGGTGCAAACAGGTCACCGGCCAGGGATGGATTCGGTTGACGGAGTCGGTTGCAGTTCCCTTCCTCTGTGGCAACTGAAACAGCATTCCAGAAGCGGTACCCAGAGGCTTGTGAAGTCTTTGCAGTCCCTGAGACTTCTTAACAGGAGGCCAGCTCGGTTTCAGGCCCTTGGCGATACTCAGCACAAGTTTGTAGAAAGTTCAGTCCAGTCCTTTCACTGCCCAAGGCAGAAGCAGCAGCTGCAGGCCAACCCAACAAAGCAACAACACAGCAAAGGGGCAGTACTCCTCCTGGCAGCTCTTCCAGCTCTTCGTCTTGGCAGGTTCCTTGATTCCAGCGAGATCTAAATTCATGGGGTCAGGGCCCCAATATTTATATCCCAAATTCCTTTGTTCTCTGAAGGCAGAGAGGCCTTTGCCTAGTCCAAACCAGTTCTGGAGCACTTTGTTGACAAGTCTCTGTCCCTTCTTTCAGTGAGTAGGCCAGGGACATCAGAAGCACCACAGGAGGTGGAGCCAGCATTGTGGAGGGAAGGCACTGTCCTATTCAGGGCCCAGGTGCGACCCCTCCCACCCATCTACATGTAGATCTTGCTATTCAGCCCTGTGCTGACTCACCCTGTCTCCTGGCATCCCCCAGCCCCTGTCACTCACACTCCAGACAAGGAATACACAACCTCGCAGAGGCAGGCTTGGATGGTTAGACAAGAAAATACCCACTTTCTAAAAGTGGTATTTTCAAACACAGAATGTTAAAACCAACTTCACTAAAAGCTGCATTTTATCATTCTGAGTCCAGGCATACTAAATTCGAATTTCTACCATGTTCCCGGGTCAGTTAGGATTATATACTGTAATAATCAAAACCGCCCGTTCTGGCCTAGGGGAACAGGTAGCCTTGCAATAGTGAAAAACGAACTAGGCTGTAATTCACTATCAGGACATGCCGCACACACCAGGGCATGTCCTACCTTTCGCATACAACGCACCCTGCCCACAGGGGTACCTTGGGCCTACCTTAGGGGTGACTAACATGTAGCAAAGGGAAGGTTTAGGGACTTGCAAGTGTGTGCACTTGCCAAGTCGACATGGCAGCCCCAGGCTGCGCACAGGCTCTGCGATGGCAGGCCCGAGTTACACTTTACGGGCTGTTTGCGTGGGTGGCACAATCCAGTGCTGCAGCCCACCAACAGCATTTGGTCTAGAGGCCCTGGCACTCGCAGTGCACTTTACAAGGGACTGACACCTAAACCAAATAGGCCAATCATGGAAACACCAATCCATAACACATTTTATACAGGAGCACTTGCACTTTCCCACTGGACCGCAGTGAGGAAAGTGCGCAGAATCATTACACCAGCAAAAACAGAGTCAAAACCGGGAGGTCAGAAAGCAAAAAGTCAGGGGAAACACGCCAAAAGATGCCAAGTCTAACAGGAAGGAACATCTTCCTGACGTCGCCGCCTCCCCCGGTCGAAGCCCCCAGGAGAAGAGAAGCGGGCTGACCGGGTAGGAGGCGCCCGGAACTACGGGTGCCTGCCCGAAGATACCGAGTGCATGCGGTGAGTCGGGGAGGACTGGGGGAGTTTCCTGCCATCACGGGGACCAGCTACCGCGGCGCCACCACCACCCCGCGTACAATTCTCGGCCATAGTGAGCGGGCCCTCGAGAAGAGCTGTCTGTAGTAGAGGCCTGCCAATGAAGTGGGCCTGACGCTGCCCAGGGGCCCAGGAAAGGTCACCAGTAGTGCCCGGCATAAGGAGAGCTACGTGATAGTAATGGTTACACTAATGATTACATGCAGCAGCTAAGTTCACCAGAACCGTAATGTTGATAGTAATGGTTACACTAATGATTACATGCAGCAGCTAAGTTCACCAGAACCGTAATGTTGATAGTAATGGTTTACAATGTTGTGTGATTAAGCCACATTACGGCCTCCCATGAATTTAATGTACTTACCTGAATTGAGCTGAAGTGTTCACCTGCCAAGAGTTAAAGTGTTCTTATGTTGTAGGCCTACCTGCTTTGCGACGCCCACTGTACTGAATGTGGTTGCGCCTAGGTTGATACAGGTTCTTCATCATCTACAGTGTAATGTGCATCTAATGTCTAGCTAATTACATGTCGCCAACTGTATTGAAGTCTATGTCTTTGACCTACAGTCTATGACCTACCGTGTTACCTACTTTTCTAGGAGGTTATTACTACTGCCTTTTTAAGGGCGTAACGTCCTACTGTTTTAATGTGCTTGAATGAAATTTTGCACTAGATAATGAAGCTACAATGAAATGAAATGTTGCCTAAGATTATCTGCATTATCAACTGCTGATTTAAATGAGATAAAGGATCTTGTTTTTACATCCAAGCCTGGTGTGGTGTCCCCCTTTATTGTTGCGCATTATTGAGTCAGTGTGAGTGTGTGCTGCAGAAGTGCTTAACACATTGCCTTCGGGTGCCTTCCTACCTCGCGCCTAAGCTACCGCGCCGGAATCGGCGACCCCGGTTCTAACAGCCACCATGTGGCAGACTGTCATAAGTGCCAGTGTTGGCAATTAAGTGCCGGTGCCGAGCAAGGAAAACCACTGGCACAAATTAAGCACTGTGGAGCTAATAGATGTCTGGCGGACAGACGTAAACTTTGTATGTCTCAATCGCAGTGTTCATGTATGTGTCTCCTTATCCCCATGTTCCATGTCTGCCTTAGTGTCTCCTTGTCCTCGTGTGCATGTGACTGTATTCCTGTACTGATGTGGGTATCCCCTTTTCTCTCTCCCACCTGTCAGTATCTCCCTTGGTCAGTGTTCATTTTTCACGCTTTGGAATATCATTGCCTGTGTTATTATATGTCTACTCAGGAATCCGTGTCTCCCAGTCAGCAGCGGCTCTTCCGCTAAGGCGGAGGAGCATCGCCCAACTGCTCTTCGAGCAGTTTAAAGAGGAAAAATAATATGTTAATAACACAATGTTATTATCATTTTATTTTTCCGTTCCTACGTAGGTGCTGGGTGGGGCTGGGCTGGCCAGAGCAGGGGCTAGGAGGAACAGTGATGAGCACACTTTAGTGCAAATGACGGTTTGGCCGGCCAAACCGTCATGTGCACTTTGCATGTTCTTCCCCAGCTGTATTTCACAGCCTGGGTGGAGAACATTCACAGGCTCATAGTCCCCGTCTGAGCGCCGAACCACAGCGCTCAGACCAATCATGAGGCTGCTAACAGCAACGTTGTGATTGGCTAAGGGAGCCTGTGTGCTTCCTGCTTCCTGTGTGTCGACGACCGAAGAAGACCAGAGGTGGCGGGTGGCCTGCAGGTAAGTGGAGCTTTTTTATACCCCTCCTCGCCCCGCCACCCCGTTAAGCAGCAGGTTTCCCTCCTCCATGGTTTATTTATTCTTATGCTGGCTTCAGTGTCCATGTCTCCCAGCGTATGTGTATATCTATTACATTTAATTTTTTGAGTGTACAAACGACAAATCAATAAGTTAAATGCACAGAGCATAGGGCCAGAT
Organism: Calotriton arnoldi; assembly: GCA_963921515.1. Lineage (NCBI taxonomy): Eukaryota > Metazoa > Chordata > Amphibia > Caudata > Salamandridae > Calotriton > Calotriton arnoldi. Next base: position 42,738 of record CAWUFW010023849.1, on the reverse strand, counting down.
GTGCTAAATACTGATTTGCGACCAGTATTTCATCAGTATTTCAAACCTGCCTATGTTTTAATAAGTTGGTTTGTGAAATTCTGATTCAAAGTGGGTCATAATCTGAGCTACTTCACGAACAATAATGAGGTAGATCGCAATTAGTGACTGGCTCCAATTGGTGACTATCACGGGAATGGTGGCCTTGTAGGGTCAGCAGACCACCATGTCAGTGATCACCTTTTACTAAAGTAAACTTTTTTAAATGTAGTCCGTTTTCCTTAAAACAAGCAGTGCTACATTTCTAAAAAGGTTTACTTATTTAAGTTGTTTGAGAGTTAGCAGTGGTCAGACTCCATTTGTTGTAGCATGAGAGTTTCATCAGAAGCCCATCAGCAGCACTTTCAGAGCCCTTTAAAGCAGCAAGGATTCTGGATGACTCATTCATCCAATCTTTCATTAACTGTGTACACTTCCTCTATGGATGAAAGGAAAACCTTTCAGATCTGTATTTTCTGGTTCTATTTTTTGTGATTATTCAGTCTATTCTAGTCAGTGGAAGGCATGACAGATAGGGAACTGTAACATGGTGTACAGCCACAAACATAGTTATGATTACATCATGTTTCAACCAGAGAGTTTGGCACTGAGTGCACACAGGGAATTATAAAACAAGAGCTGGACTGTAAAAAGAAAGTATTATTTATAGTATTGTTGGGAAGTAAAAGTCCTCTGCATGGTAATGGATGTGTACCCCTACCCTGAGTGCCCAACTGTACTAAATTCTGGATCCCTAGTACTGATTTCTGTTGTCATAGGCAAACACGGATCATATTTGTGTGCCTTGACTTAGGCCTGCCTCACTGATTGCAGTCTTGTTTGACTGGGAGGGATACCCAAAGCACTACCCTCATAGCGGTGAAAGGCTTCTGCCTTCACCAGAAATTTAGCAGCACGAGCGCGGTGGTGGAAGCATACAGTGTAGTGATCAGTAGGAGTGAACAGGTCCTTTTAACCTGTGTCACTAGAGTGAGGCATACAAGCTCACTCACCTTTCAGAAATTTCAGCTGCTGTGTGCCTAACTCACCCTTGGCCTACATAAGTTAGATGTAAAGTGCAGCGCAGCGCAGGAGTGATGACTCTGCACTAGGTGTATGTGTGCCTGGGAAGGGTACAATACAGAGATAGAACAGTGCTGTGCACTACATGCATGGTGTGTGTTTGTACTGGATGTATGTTTACCTGTGAGGGATACATTACATGAGAGATGTAGTGATGTGCAGTGCATGCACAGAGCAAATATGTGTCCGGTCCGTTTCTAGTTTATTCTGCATGAAGAGTACGTAGGGCTGCCCCTGGCATTCATTTTCTATGCTCGACATAGCACATTTCATCAACTAATGAACTGGAACTGAAGCTGATGATGCACAATTTAAAGTGACCAATTTTGCTCTTAAGGTGATTCCTAATACTGATGCTTGAAGCACCAGTTACATATTTGGCCTTACTTTGTTTGAAGCTCTGGTTAATGCCACACAGACAGCCTGATTAGAAGTAAGGTGGAGCAAAATGAATGCATATTATGGATTCATTTCACTCTGCCTAAGAGTGGTTATATTTCTCTACCCAATTTTAACAGGTGTGGGTGATCTTGACCCAATGTTTCCATCCCCCAAAAATCACATGAGGTTTTGGTTGCAGCAGGAACCATGCCTCACTCCACATTTTTTGTCTTAGGGAGGAGCATACAATGCTTTCCTGGTGGAAAATAGTTTCCGCTTCTCTCCTCTACCCCCCACCCTACCCACTGACCTGTGTATACATTTACCATCAGCCTAGAGCAGGTGTCAAATATATGTTATGAAAACCTCATAAAATGGCAAATTCTGTGTGGTTTTGTGACTGCCAAAATCGGTCTGACATAGTAATTGTCCATTCCATGTTGCTCTACTTGTAATGGTACAGTACTTGTGCAAATGTACTGGGCAGTAACAGTAAATTCACATGCAATTTACTGTTGCCCCAGTATCAGAATCAGGGCCTGGGTGTGTAAATGAACTGGGGAAGCTGATGTAAGGTTGCATTGTCTAAGTTTAGCAGTAACTGAAATCTTCCTGTCCACCGGGTTTCCCCTTGTCCAGAACACATAAATATGCTTCCAATAGTTCTGGCTTGCTATGTACAGTTAGAGCAGAAAGGTCTGCTGTTAAAGCTTTGTGTGATCCATTACACTCATGTAACCTGCCTGCAATATTCAACCTCCTAGCAGCATTCTCCCATTGGGGGTTTTGACGACTTCATGTCAGTGCTATGTACTTGTTTCACTACTCGTGTTCCCTTCCAAATTGGTAGTTAGGGGTTAATGCCTGATGTTATGTTATGTGTATTAATAAAACACACTGTAACCCACAAGGGTATCGCAGTGCTGAGTAGGTGCGTAGTGCCTATCCCTGCCTGTGGCAGGTTAGTTAAATGAAAAGCCAGGTCTTCAGCTTCTTATGGAATTCAAGAGAGGAGGAGGCTCTCATGCAGAGTGGGAAGCCATTCCATGCTTTAGGAGCGATGTAAGTGGAGTGCACTTACTCCTCATATGGTTCTGTTTATGAGTGATGTGTGTGTAAGTAGGAGTCTTGCAGAGTGGAGGTGTCTGGGTAGTTGGTGGGAAAAGATGCAACTGTTCGGGTAGATGGGATCTGAGTTGTGTAGTGCCTTGCATCTGTGTCTGAGTAGTTTGAATTGAGTGTGTTTTTGTATTGGGAGCCATAGGAGTTCCTGAGGTGTGTTGTGATGTGTGTTCTGTGTGTTCTTTGTGAGAGGCAGGGGATGAGACTGGCTGACAAGTGCTGGATGGTTTGTAGTCTTCTAGTGAGTTGCTTGGATATTGCAGCATAGAGGGTGTTCCCATTGTCCAACTTGCTGTTGACTCGGGCATTTCTAATGTTACTTAGGAGCCATTTGAAGATCTTCCAGAGCATCTTCAGTGTGCAGAAGCAGGATACAGTGACGGTGCTGGCATGTGTGATCATATCCAGTTTGCTGTTGATGATTATTCAGAGGTTCTTTGTGTGGGTTCTGAGTGTAAGTGTGTGTCAGAATTCGGCCGGCCATAAGTTGGAGTCCCATGGTAAGGTGTTCTTTGCGAAGATCACTACTTTCTGTCTGGTCAGTTTTGAGCTTCAGACAGTTGGCTTTAATACAGCTAGCACATTCAGTCATAAAGGCAATGAGCTTGTTTCTTATGTAGAGGGTCTTGCCTGTGAGGGAGAGTATGATTTGCATGTCATCGGCGTTGGAGAGCATGTTGATGCCGTGTGCTTGGATGACGTTAGCCAGAGGGACCATGCATGTGTTGAAGGAGGGGGTTCAGCAAGGAACCTTGAGGCACTCCACAGATGAGTATGTGGGCTTCCGAGGAGTAAGGTGCCAGGCTGACAGCTTGTGTTCAATCCATGGAAAACTATCAGATCCATCGGATAGCTGGCCCTTGGATGCCAATCTCGTACAGGCACCGGATGAGGATGGGGTGTGAGAATGTGTCAAATACTGCAGAGAGGTACAGGAGACTGAGGGCTGCCATGTCTCCTCTGTTAAGCACCATGCAAATGTCATCTGTGGCAGTGATGTGCACTGTTTCTGTACTGTGGTTGGGCCTGAATCTGGACTGCATGGTGTCGATGATCTGGTGGTTGCTCAGGTGGTTAGTTGATTAGTTTCTTAAAGATCTTTGTCAGGTACGGCAGGAGGGAGATGGGTCTGTGGCTGGGCGAGTGGGTGGTTTCTTGAGCAGGAGCATAATGGAGGCACATTTCAAGGTGGCTGAGTTGAATGAAGGCATTGAGATGGGTGTTAGTGCTTTGCTGATTGGTAGGAGTCCTTTGGAGAAAGCTTGGTTGGAGCAAGTGTCAGATGGAGCCCCCGAGAGGATGGTCTTCATAATTATAGCAATTTCGATGGCGAGATACCAGGCCGCAAGCTCAGGGTCCATTCATCGGCCGTATTGGGAAGATGAGTTGCAGCTGTGTCGTGGTCCCTTTGAGGGTCGAAGTTGCTGTATATGGAGCTGATTTTGTGACAGGAGAACTCAGAGTGCTTGTTGCAAGGATCTTGTGAGGGGGTGATGTTGCTGGAGACGGCATGAGGGACAGTGAAATCTTTGATGATGGTGAAGCATTTCTTGCTGTTGTTAGTGGCATTGATGCGATCTGCAAGAGCTGTGAGCTTGGTGTTCCGTATTTGCTGATGGTAGCATCCTAGGGCTCATTTGAAGATGTCTTTATCTGCGGTGTCTTGACTTGTTCTCCATTTGTGCTCCAGTTGCTTGCAGGGGCATTTCATCAGCCTGAGTTCCTCTGTGTACCAGTTAGCCTGTGGTTGGGCGCTTGCTGTTGGGTTGCTCTTGAGGTTCTTGATGACTTTTGGCAAGTTACTGATGTGCTCTGGCCAGTGCTCGGAGGGGGTGGAGGCCCACTCCTCTTTGGAGATGTTTTTCGAGCTGCAGCAGACGGTTCTAGTGGTGGTAGGTCTGTGGTGGTGTGGGATGGGTATGCTGAAACTGATAAGGTTGAAGTCATAGTTGCTGGTTGTTGACTGTGATGTTGCTGCTTGAGGAGAAAATCGAGTCTGACTGTGTTGGTGGGTACAGTAATGTGCTGGGTGAGCCCAAGGTTTCCGAAGTTTTCTTGAAGGGCCGTAGAGTGTGGGCCAGTATGTTCTTTTAGGTGAAAGTTGAGGGGTCCGAGGAGGATGAAGGTGCTGTCATTGATGATGAGGGGTGAAATGAGGTCAGTGATGTCACTGACAAAATTGCTGTGGGGTCCTGGTGGTCATTATATATGAGGGTTTCATCCAGGGATAAGTTGGCTGTAATGCATATCTTGAATGTGAGGTGTTCCATGTAGCTTATCTGGATGTCTGTGTAGGTGGTGTGGCTGATGGTATCTTTGAATATGATGGCAACTCCACCTCTGGTCAAGTGCTGATGGTCTTGTCTGGCGATCATGTAGCCGACAGGGATGGCTGTAGCGATGTCAGGTTAGATTTAGCCATACTTCTGTGAGGAAGAGAAGGTCCAGAAGGTGGTGGTGCAGTAGGTCCCATAACTCCATGGGTGTTGAGGAGCATGCATGTGAGAGTGGCGTACTGTTTGGGTGGTGTTTGGTCTGTGTGAGTACGAGTGGGTGGCTGGTTTGTGCGAGTGTGAGCAGGTGGAGTGCTCGATTCTATTGGTGTGAGAGATTTGAGGGTGTAGGGTGTGGGAGAGTGCATGAGAACTTGCAGGAGGCGCATGTGAACACTCCTTCCATGTTGTGTTGTGTGGAGTGGCAGCAGTGAGTGGCAGCTGGGGTTAAGAGCATAACAGGGGGTATGGAGAGAACCAGGTTTCATGGTGCTGGGCTAAGTCTAGGTGCTGATGCGCACAGACAGGCTTGACTTTGGCGTACCAGCAGCATGCCCACTGCATGCATCTGCTGTGCATCTGCCACTGGAGGAGGGAGGAGCGTAGGGCACTGGGGGCGGGAAACCAATGATGTCACTACCTGTGCAGATGGATGATGGGGCATCCAAGGATGTCACTTCCTGTGCAGGTGGATTGTGGGAAATCCAGTGATGTCACTTCCTGTGCAGATGGGCAATGGAAAATTAAGCTCTCTTGGCTTCTTTTGAGATGGCACCAAATCACTCATGAGCTGGTAGTATTGGCCTGCCATGTAATGCAACACCACTGCCTCTTCTGGGTGACCAGATGTCCTATGCTGCTGGATCTTTGGTTATTTGCTTAAGGTCTGGTCACATGTGCATTCACTAATAAAATCAAACCATGATTAACCAAAAAAGACCACTGGTAATCCATGTGTATACATGAATATGAAAAGAGGGATGGCAGTTTCCTTAAATCTGCAGAGTATTTCAGATCACCCCAGTCTGGTATTGGGTGTGCAAGATTTTTGTTATGTCTGCAAAATTCTAAATTTTCACCATTTCTGAAGTTTGCAGAGTTTCGTCTTCATAAATGAATATCCCGATGCAGTGAGATCATTTATACAGCACTGTGAGAAAAAAATTACTCTCAGCCAAGATGGAAGTTGTTTGTAGACTTTTTCTCGGCAAGCTTACCTTTTAGAGAGTTTGTTTATGCATTAGCAAAAGTAGGCAGAATATTTCTCTGGAAGTTTACCTTCCTGCACAAGTCAAACTTTCTTTGGAAATGTGGGTTTGCATAGTTTTCCATAGACTTTTGCACAGGTTTTGAGAAAGAAAATTGCACAACCCAGTCTGCCCAAATTGCTGTTTTCACTACTGGCAGGTCGAACAGGTATAGATTTCTTCCCAAATTGTTTCAACGCCTGGGAAGGAAAATGGCCATCACCCCTATTTCAAGGTCATTAGTGGTGCTGTTAGTATTTTCGGGGGTATGTTTGACAGCACAGCTCCAAGGTTTTCAGATCATGAGGACACTTCTGCTGCTTTTGAGTGCCTCTGAAATGAGCAGGAAACTGTTTAAATCGCAATGTCCTCTACAATTTAAATGTTTTGTGAATCAGTTACTGGGTTCACATTAAATACCGACAAGTGAATCAGTCATTAACCCTTGGGTGTTCACTTTCTGTAGGAATTGTGATTTGCAAATCTCTGCTAGTATGTTAATAAACTTGAATATACATTGAGCAATAATTTCTAAGGGCCTGATTAATGACGAAGGTGTTATTTCTCGACCCTGATAAACAACCATACCATAGGGTACTTTATTTATTGGATTCGTGAGGAATAACATGTGGATTTTGGTGTTTAACACTCCAAAATCTGGAATGTTATGGTAAATATCATATATTTTCCCCTGTTACATTTTGACAGGTTTTGACCTGCTTAAATTTAATGATGGTTAAGGTACTTAATGCATCCGATAATTGTCAGATGCATTAAATACTTTCAAACTCATTATTCCGACCCATGCGTAAACATGAGTTTACGCATGGGTCAGAACATTACAAGCCACTGATAATCAGGACCTAAGCCCATCATTACAGTTTTTATGCATTTCCTGTTAAATTGCAATCCATGCACAACACCTTTTTAACTAGAGATTGTGATTATAGTTGGTGCAATCTCTCACTGGTAATTGTTATAAAGTTAGAATTTTACATCCAAAGCCATAATGAGGGCCTTCGGTGCCAATTCAAAAAGGCATTTAACCCGTAGCAGTGCGTTCGTGCGGCCAACGGCCGCCGCGAGCACTACCTCTGTAGTGCTGCGAACGTCCGTTGGCCGACGTGGCCCCGCCCACTCCGCTAAACCGCCGCACCGCGGCGGAATTCCCGCTGCGGTTAAGCGGTTAAGAGCCTGGGCTATTAATATACATACATATAAATATATATATAATATATATATCTTGTTCCCCCACAATGCACGGCTCATTTTCCTCATCAATAATTTCATTGCAAATGTTGCATGTTGCAGTGATATTACCAATGATGTCGTACAAGGTGTTGTGTGATGTAATATGTGGGGTAATTAGGACACGAGTTATATTTACTTGATATAACTATAACTGGTGGATTTCAGTGGTTTTATATGTGTAAATGCAAAAAGAACAATTGATGGACAGAATGCTGCACAATGTCAAACATTCACCTTAGTACAGAGATCTGGGCCTAAATCCATAGTTTATTTGCTCCCCATGCCGTTCCAGTTCAGACTAAGCCATATGCAAATCAGTCTTGACCCTATTCCCCATGGGAACGTTCCAGCCCGAACTGCCAGGCCAGGTCCTCCCTGGACTGGAAAGAAGCAACCTGGGACCGGTTTCAAGGCATCATCTCCTTGTGTTTGCTTTGTTCACCCTAAGTTGGCAGGGTATGCCTAGACGAGGGTCCCTTGCTCACTTTGACACTGGATTCAAGCTAGCCTGGCTGATGAGGGGTGTTACCCCGAAACCGGTCCCAGGATGCTTGTTTCTGTTCCAGGGAAGATTAATTAAAATACTGGCCCCATGGGATGGGGTCCCCGGAGCATCTGAGAGTTTCAGGGAGTGGGGCCACATGTCCCCCTCTCCTTAATGTTGTATGCGGCCCTAGGGAATAGGGTCCCCAGGGCCTTTTAAGGCTTTTGTTGGGGGTCCACATACCCCCTCCCCTTTATTAAAATGTCAGTCCTTGCGGGATGGGGTCCTTGGGGGTTCCTAGAGGCTCAAGGAGGGGGGTCATATGCCCTCTAACCTATATAATTAAATGTGCCTTTCCCCCACCCTGGGGTGTTTTTCATTATAGCACGAAAGCCCGCACATTTTGAAAAATTTTTCCTGTGGATTCGCAGATCCTGTGTAAATTTGTGGCAACGTAAAAAAAAATTGTTTTCGACCCTGAGGGGCGGGGGCATGCCTTCCTACCAGGCCTATTGGGTTAGAGTATCCCTATCCTGACCCCTTATTTGTTTTTTGTGTTTTTGCATGAGTTGGGACTGACTCCAGAATCTTAAGAAGGATGCAGTGGCAGCCAATAAGATCTCTCAGCGTGAAATATGCAAAGTTTTGGAGTTTTCATTATTCAAAAACTACTGAATGGATTTACACCAAATCACAAAAAGCATGTTTTCTGGACCAAGATCTAGCTTTCTGCCAAATTTGGTGTATTTTCTTTCAGCCGTTTTTTTCAGCACCGTGGTCCAATTTTCCTGTAGAAAAAGGAATGGAGGAAAACAGGTTTTGGGACCTCTCTTTTTCTCAGCCCTTGCTTGATGGATCACCCCAAAACTCTCCGGTAAGTCATTGAGGTGGACGAATCTTTTTTGTGGAAAGTTCAGTGAAGATTAATCAAACTGAGGCAAAGTTTAGAAAAAACACAAAATACTTTTTCTATAGCAACTCAAATGTAACTATCACTACCCAGTGGTGATCGCCACTTGGTAATACATATTTATGATTTACATTTAGAACAAATTGAATTAATTTAAATTTAATACCTATGGAGTGTTAATTTAATTTCCTGCTCCCACTGTTTTTTATGGGAGTGTGCTGTAATGCAAGTGGCTGGCCATGTGTGGTGCTTAACTTACTCCAAGGCTTAGCTGAAGTACATTTGTGCATGTTTTGGAACTTTTAGCAAGTGTATTTTGTGAATTGCAGTGGTATTACTTCTTTGTAGGTGTGTGTTTTGTGCTAACATGTCCCTCCTTAAGCCCCTCATTAACATTCTCTTTACCCCACCCATTTGTAGTAAATATTCCACCTTTTCTACACCACTTCCCATAGTGCTTACCACATTTATTACAGAAAACATGTACTTGCATGTGTGGAGATCTCTGCCACAGAAAAAGAATTGCGGCAGTGGGGATCTCCTCTCGTAGGTTTGTGAATTGCATTTTGTAGCAAGTAAATTGTACTACTGTAGTACTACTTTATGCATTTCAAAATAGCAGTTTATGAATTAGGCCCAGGCTCTTAACCGCTTAACCGCAGCGGCAATTCCGCCGCGGTGCGGCGGTTTAGCGGAGTGGGCGGGGCCACGTCGGCCAACGGACGTTCGCAGCACTACAGAGGTAGTGCTCGCGACGGCCGTTGGCCGACGGACGCACGCAACGGGTTAAATGCCTTTTTGAATTGGCACCGAAGGCCCTCATTATGGCTTTGGATGTAAAATTCTAACTTTATAACAATTACCAGTGAGAGATTGCACCAACTATAATCACAATCTCTAGTTAAAAAGGTGTTGTGCATGGATTGCAATTTAACAGGAAATGCATAAAAACTGTAATGATGGGCTTAGGTCCTGATTATCAGTGGCTTGTAATGTTCTGACCCATGCGTAAACTCATGTTTACGCATGGGTCGGAATAATGAGTTTGAAAGTATTTAATGCATCTGACAATTATCGGATGCATTAAGTACCTTAACCATCATTAAATTTAAGCAGGTCAAAACCTGTCAAAATGTAACAGGGGAAAATATATGATATTTACCATAACATTCAGATTTTGGAGTGTTAAACACCAAAATCCACATGTTATTCCTCACGAATCCAATAAATAAAGTACCCTATGGTATGGTTGTTTATCAGGGTCGAGAAATAACACCTTCGTCATTAATCAGGCCCTTAGAAATTATTGCTCAATGTATATTCAAGTTTATTAACATACTAGCAGAGATTTGCAAATCACAATTCCTACAGAAAGTGAACACCCAAGGGTTAATGACTGATTCACTTGTCGGTATTTAATGTGAACCCAGTAACTGATTCACAAAACATTTAAATTGTAGAGGACATTGCGATTTAAACAGTTTCCTGCTCATTTCAGAGGCACTCAAAAGCAGCAGAAGTGTCCTCATGATCTGAAAACCTTGGAGCTGTGCTGTCAAACATACCCCCGAAAATACTAACAGCACCACTAATGACCTTGAAATAGGGGTGATGGCCATTTTCCTTCCCAGGCGTTGAAACAATTTGGGAAGAAATCTATACCTGTTCGACCTGCCAGTAGTGAAAACAGCAATTTGGGCAGACTGGGTTGTGCAATTTTCTTTCTCAAAACCTGTGCAAAAGTCTATGGAAAACTATGCAAACCCACATTTCCAAAGAAAGTTTGACTTGTGCAGGAAGGTAAACTTCCAGAGAAATATTCTGCCTACTTTTGCTAATGCATAAACAAACTCTCTAAAAGGTAAGCTTGCCGAGAAAAAGTCTACAAACAACTTCCATCTTGGCTGAGAGTAATTTTTTCTCACAGTGCTGTATAAATGATCTCACTGCATCGGGATATTCATTTATGAAGACGAAACTCTGCAAACTTCAGAAATGGTGAAAATTTAGAATTTTGCAGACATAACAAAAATCTTGCACACCCAATACCAGACTGGGGTGATCTGAAATACTCTGCAGATTTAAGGAAACTGCCATCCCTCTTTTCATATTCATGTATACACATGGATTACCAGTGGTCTTTTTTGGTTAATCATGGTTTGATTTTATTAGTGAATGCACATGTGACCAGACCTTAAGCAAATAACCAAAGATCCAGCAGCATAGGACATCTGGTCACCCAGAAGAGGCAGTGGTGTTGCATTACATGGCAGGCCAATACTACCAGCTCATGAGTGATTTGGTGCCATCTCAAAAGAAGCCAAGAGAGCTTAATTTTCCATTGCCCATCTGCACAGGAAGTGACATCACTGGATTTCCCACAATCCACCTGCACAGGAAGTGACATCCTTGGATGCCCCATCATCCATCTGCACAGGTAGTGACATCATTGGTTTCCCGCCCCCGGTGCCCTACGCTCCTCCCTCCTCCAGTGGCAGATGCACAGCAGATGCATGCAGTGGGCATGCTGCTGGTACGCCAAAGTCAAGCCTGTCTGTGCGCATCAGCACCTAGACTTAGCCCAGCACCATGAAACCTGGTTCTCTCCATACCCCCTGTTATGCTCTTAACCCCAGCTGCCACTCACTGCTGCCACTCCACACAACACAACATGGAAGGAGTGTTCACATGCGCCTCCTGCAAGTTCTCATGCACTCTCCCACACCCTACACCCTCAAATCTCTCACACCAATAGAATCGAGCACTCCACCTGCTCACACTCGCACAAACCAGCCACCCACTCGTACTCACACAGACCAAACACCACCCAAACAGTACGCCACTCTCACATGCATGCTCCTCAACACCCATGGAGTTATGGGACCTACTGCACCACCACCTTCTGGACCTTCTCTTCCTCACAGAAGTATGGCTAAATCTAACCTGACATCGCTACAGCCATCCCTGTCGGCTACATGATCGCCAGACAAGACCATCAGCACTTGACCAGAGGTGGAGTTGCCATCATATTCAAAGATACCATCAGCCACACCACCTACACAGACATCCAGATAAGCTACATGGAACACCTCACATTCAAGATATGCATTACAGCCAACTTATCCCTGGATGAAACCCTCATATATAATGACCACCAGGACCCCACAGCAATTTTGTCAGTGACATCACTGACCTCATTTCACCCCTCATCATCAATGACAGCACCTTCATCCTCCTCGGACCCCTCAACTTTCACCTAAAAGAACATACTGGCCCACACTCTACGGCCCTTCAAGAAAACTTCGGAAACCTTGGGCTCACCCAGCACATTACTGTACCCACCAACACAGTCAGACTCGATTTTCTCCTCAAGCAGCAACATCACAGTCAACAACCAGCAACTATGACTTCAACCTTATCAGTTTCAGCATACCCATCCCACACCACCACAGACCTACCACCACTAGAACCGTCTGCTGCAGCTCGAAAAACATCTCCAAAGAGGAGTGGGCCTCCACCCCTCCGAGCACTGGCCAGAGCACATCAGTAACTTGCCAAAAGTCATCAAGAACCTCAAGAGCAACCCAACAGCAAGCGCCCAACCACAGGCTAACTGGTACACAGAGGAACTCAGGCTGATGAAATGCCCCTGCAAGCAACTGGAGCACAAATGGAGAACAAGTCAAGACACCGCAGATAAAGACATCTTCAAATGAGCCCTAGGATGCTACCATCAGCAAATACGGAACACCAAGCTCACAGCTCTTGCAGATCGCATCAATGCCACTAACAACAGCAAGAAATGCTTCACCATCATCAAAGATTTCACTGTCCCTCATGCCGTCTCCAGCAACATCACCCCCTCACAAGATCCTTGCAACAAGCACTCTGAGTTCTCCTGTCACAAAATCAGCTCCATATACAGCAACTTCGACCCTCAAAGGGACCACGACACAGCTGCAACTCATCTTCCCAATACGGCCGATGAATGGACCCTGAGCTTGCGGCCTGGTATCTCGCCATCGAAATTGCTATAATTATGAAGACCATCCTCTCGGGGCTCCATCTGACACTTGCTCCAACCAAGCTTTCTCCAAAGGACTCCTACCAATCAGCAAAGCACTAACACCCATCTCAATGCCTTCATTCAACTCAGCCACCTTGAAATGTGCCTCCATTATGCTCCTGCTCAAGAAACCACCCACTCGCCCAGCCACAGACCCATCTCCCTCCTGCCGTACCTGACAAAGATCTTTAAGAAACTAATCAACTAACCACCTGAGCAACCACCAGATCATCGACACCATGCAGTCCAGATTCAGGCCCAACCACAGTACAGAAACAGTGCACATCACTGCCACAGATGACATTTGCATGGTGCTTAACAGAGGAGACATGGCAGCCCTCAGTCTCCTGTACCTCTCTGCAGTATTTGACACATTCTCACACCCCATCCTCATCCGGTGCCTGTACGAGATTGGCATCCAAGGGCCAGCTATCCGATGGATCTGATAGTTTTCCATGGATTGAACACAAGCTGTCAGCCTGGCACCTTACTCCTCGGAAGCCCACATACTCATCTGTGGAGTGCCTCAAGGTTCCTTGCTGAACCCCTCCTTCAACACATGCATGGTCCCTCTGGCTAACGTCATCCAAGCACACGGCATCAACATGCTCTCCAACGCCGATGACATGCAAATCATACTCTCCCTCACAGGCAAGACCCTCTACATAAGAAACAAGCTCATTGCCTTTATGACTGAATGTGCTAGCTGTATTAAAGCCAACTGTCTGAAGCTCAAAACTGACCAGACAGAAAGTAGTGATCTTCGCAAAGAACACCTTACCATGGGACTCCAACTTATGGCCGGCCGAATTCTGACACACACTTACACTCAGAACCCACACAAAGAACCTCTGAATAATCATCAACAGCAAACTGGATATGATCACACATGCCAGCACCGTCACTGTATCCTGCTTCTGCACACTGAAGATGCTCTGGAAGATCTTCAAATGGCTCCTAAGTAACATTAGAAATGCCCGAGTCAACAGCAAGTTGGACAATGGGAACACCCTCTATGCTGCAATATCCAAGCAACTCACTAGAAGACTACAAACCATCCAGCACTTGTCAGCCAGTCTCATCCCCTGCCTCTCACAAAGAACACACAGAACACACATCACAACACACCTCAGGAACTCCTATGGCTCCCAATACAAAAACACACTCAATTCAAACTACTCAGACACAGATGCAAGGCACTACACAACTCAGATCCCATCTACCCGAACAGTTGCATCTTTTCCCACCAACTACCCAGACACCTCCACTCTGCAAGACTCCTACTTACACACACATCACTCATAAACAGAACCATATGAGGAGTAAGTGCACTCACTTACATCGCTCCTAAAGCATGGAATGGCTTCCCACTCTGCATGAGAGCCTCCTCCTCTCTTGAATTCCATAAGAAGCTGAAGACCTGGCTTTTCATTTAACTAACCTGCCACAGGCAGGGATAGGCACACGCACCTACTCAGCACTGCGATACCCTTGTGGGTTACAGTGTGTTTTATTAATACACATAACATAACATCAGGCATTAACCCCTAACTACCAATTTGGAAGGGAACACGAGTAGTGAAACAAGTACATAGCACTGACATGAAGTCGTCAAAACCCCCCAATGGGAGAATGCTGCTAGGAGGTTGAATATTGCAGGCAGGTTACATGAGTGTAATGGATCACACAAAGCTTTAACAGCAGACCTTTCTGCTCTAACTGTACATAGCAAGCCAGAACTATTGGAAGCATATTTATGTGTTCTGGACAAGGGGAAACCCGGTGGACAGGAAGATTTCAGTTACTGCTAAACTTAGACAATGCAACCTTACATCAGCTTCCCCAGTTCATTTACACACCCAGGCCCTGATTCTGATACTGGGGCAACAGTAAATTGCATGTGAATTTACTGTTACTGCCCAGTACATTTGCACAAGTACTGTACCATTACAAGTAGAGCAACATGGAATGGACAATTACTATGTCAGACCGATTTTGGCAGTCACAAAACCACACAGAATTTGCCATTTTATGAGGTTTTTCATAACATATATTTGACACCTGCTCTAGGCTGATGGTAAATGTATACACAGGTCAGTGGGTAGGGTGGGGGGTAGAGGAGAGAAGCGGAAACTATTTTCCACCAGGAAAGCATTGTATGCTCCTCCCTAAGACAAAAAATGTGGAGTGAGGCATGGTTCCTGCTGCAACCAAAACCTCATGTGATTTTTGGGGGATGGAAACATTGGGTCAAGATCACCCACACCTGTTAAAATTGGGTAGAGAAATATAACCACTCTTAGGCAGAGTGAAATGAATCCATAATATGCATTCATTTTGCTCCACCTTACTTTTAATCAGGCTGTCTGTGTGGCATTAACCAGAGCTTCAAACAAAGTAAGGCCAAATATGTAACTGGTGCTTCAAGCATCAGTATTAGGAATCACCTTAAGAGCAAAATTGGTCACTTTAAATTGTGCATCATCAGCTTCAGTTCCAGTTCATTAGTTGATGAAATGTGCTATGTCGAGCATAGAAAATGAATGCCAGGGGCAGCCCTACGTACTCTTCATGCAGAATAAACTAGAAACGGACCGGACACATATTTGCTCTGTGCATGCACTGCACATCACTACATCTCTCATGTAATGTATCCCTCACAGGTAAACATACATCCAGTACAAACACACACCATGCATGTAGTGCACAGCACTGTTCTATCTCTGTATTGTACCCTTCCCAGGCACACATACACCTAGTGCAGAGTCATCACTCCTGCGCTGCGCTGCACTTTACATCTAACTTATGTAGGCCAAGGGTGAGTTAGGCACACAGCAGCTGAAATTTCTGAAAGGTGAGTGAGCTTGTATGCCTCACTCTAGTGACACAGGTTAAAAGGACCTGTTCACTCCTACTGATCACTACACTGTATGCTTCCACCACCGCGCTCGTGCTGCTAAATTTCTGGTGAAGGCAGAAGCCTTTCACCGCTATGAGGGTAGTGCTTTGGGTATCCCTCCCAGTCAAACAAGACTGCAATCAGTGAGGCAGGCCTAAGTCAAGGCACACAAATATGATCCGTGTTTGCCTATGACAACAGAAATCAGTACTAGGGATCCAGAATTTAGTACAGTTGGGCACTCAGGGTAGGGGTACACATCCATTACCATGCAGAGGACTTTTACTTCCCAACAATACTATAAATAATACTTTCTTTTTACAGTCCAGCTCTTGTTTTATAATTCCCTGTGTGCACTCAGTGCCAAACTCTCTGGTTGAAACATGATGTAATCATAACTATGTTTGTGGCTGTACACCATGTTACAGTTCCCTATCTGTCATGCCTTCCACTGACTAGAATAGACTGAATAATCACAAAAATAGAACCAGAAAATACAGATCTGAAAGGTTTTCCTTTCATCCATAGAGGAAGTGTACACAGTTAATGAAAGATTGGATGAATGAGTCATCCAGAATCCTTGCTGCTTTAAAGGGCTCTGAAAGTGCTGCTGATGGGCTTCTGATGAAACTCTCATGCTACAACAAATGGAGTCTGACCACTGCTAACTCTCAAACAACTTAAATAAGTAAACCTTTTTAGAAATGTAGCACTGCTTGTTTTAAGGAAAACGGACTACATTTAAAAAAAGTTTACTTTAGTAAAAGGTGATCACTGACATGGTGGTCTGCTGACCCTACAAGGCCACCATTCCCGTGATAGTCACCAATTGGAGCCAGTCACTAATTGCGATCTACCTCATTATTGTTCGTGAAGTAGCTCAGATTATGACCCACTTTGAATCAGAATTTCACAAACCAACTTATTAAAACATAGGCAGGTTTGAAATACTGATGAAATACTGGTCGCAAATCAGTATTTAGCACATCTGGCCCTATGCTCTGTGCATTTAACTTATTGATTTGTCGTTTGTACACTCAAAAAATTAAATGTAATAGATATACACATACGCTGGGAGACATGGACACTGAAGCCAGCATAAGAATAAATAAACCATGGAGGAGGGAAACCTGCTGCTTAACGGGGTGGCGGGGCGAGGAGGGGTATAAAAAAAACTCCACTTACCTGCAGGCCACCCGCCACCTCTGGTCTTCTTCGGTCGTCGACACACAGGAAGCAGGAAGCACACAGGCTCCCTTAGCCAATCACAACGTTGCTGTTAGCAGCCTCATGATTGGTCTGAGCGCTGTGGTTCGGCGCTCAGACGGGGACTATGAGCCTGTGAATGTTCTCCACCCAGGCTGTGAAATACAGCTGGGGAAGAACATGCAAAGTGCACATGACGGTTTGGCCGGCCAAACCGTCATTTGCACTTAAAGTGTGCTCATCACTGTTCCTCCTAGCCCCTGCTCTGGCCAGCCCAGCCCCACCCAGCACCTACGTAGGAACGGAAAAATAAAATGATAATAACATTGTGTTATTAACATATTATTTTTCCTCTTTAAACTGCTCGAAGAGCAGTTGGGCGATGCTCCTCCGCCTTAGCGGAAGAGCCGCTGCTGACTGGGAGACACGGATTCCTGAGTAGACATATAATAACACAGGCAATGATATTCCAAAGCGTGAAAAATGAACACTGACCAAGGGAGATACTGACAGGTGGGAGAGAGAAAAGGGGATACCCACATCAGTACAGGAATACAGTCACATGCACACGAGGACAAGGAGACACTAAGGCAGACATGGAACATGGGGATAAGGAGACACATACATGAACACTGCGATTGAGACATACAAAGTTTACGTCTGTCCGCCAGACATCTATTAGCTCCACAGTGCTTAATTTGTGCCAGTGGTTTTCCTTGCTCGGCACCGGCACTTAATTGCCAACACTGGCACTTATGACAGTCTGCCACATGGTGGCTGTTAGAACCGGGGTCGCCGATTCCGACGCGGTAGCTTGGCGCGAGGTAGGAAGGCACCCGAAGGCAATGTGTTAAGCACTTCTGCAGCACACACTCACACTGACTCAATAATGCGCAACAATAAAGGGGGACACCACACCAGGCTTGGATGTAAAAACAAGATCCTTTATCTCATTTAAATCAGCAGTTGATAATGCAGATAATCTTAGGCAACATTTCATTTCATTGTAGCTTCATTATCTAGTGCAAAATTTCATTCAAGCACATTAAAACAGTAGGACGTTACGCCCTTAAAAAGGCAGTAGTAATAACCTCCTAGAAAAGTAGGTAACACGGTAGGTCATAGACTGTAGGTCAAAGACATAGACTTCAATACAGTTGGCGACATGTAATTAGCTAGACATTAGATGCACATTACACTGTAGATGATGAAGAACCTGTATCAACCTAGGCGCAACCACATTCAGTACAGTGGGCGTCGCAAAGCAGGTAGGCCTACAACATAAGAACACTTTAACTCTTGGCAGGTGAACACTTCAGCTCAATTCAGGTAAGTACATTAAATTCATGGGAGGCCGTAATGTGGCTTAATCACACAACATTGTAAACCATTACTATCAACATTACGGTTCTGGTGAACTTAGCTGCTGCATGTAATCATTAGTGTAACCATTACTATCAACATTACGGTTCTGGTGAACTTAGCTGCTGCATGTAATCATTAGTGTAACCATTACTATCACGTAGCTCTCCTTATGCCGGGCACTACTGGTGACCTTTCCTGGGCCCCTGGGCAGCGTCAGGCCCACTTCATTGGCAGGCCTCTACTACAGACAGCTCTTCTCGAGGGCCCGCTCACTATGGCCGAGAATTGTACGCGGGGTGGTGGTGGCGCTGCGGTAGCTGGTCCCCGTGATGGCAGGAAACTCCCCCAGTCCTCCCCGACTCACCGCATGCACTCGGTATCTTCGGGCAGGCACCCGTAGTTCCGGGCGCCTCCTACCCGGTCAGCCCGCTTCTCTTCTCCTGGGGGCTTCGACCGGGGGAGGCGGCGACGTCAGGAAGATGTTCCTTCCTGTTAGACTTGGCATCTTTTGGCGTGTTTCCCCTGACTTTTTGCTTTCTGACCTCCCGGTTTTGACTCTGTTTTTGCTGGTGTAATGATTCTGCGCACTTTCCTCACTGCGGTCCAGTGGGAAAGTGCAAGTGCTCCTGTATAAAATGTGTTATGGATTGGTGTTTCCATGATTGGCCTATTTGGTTTAGGTGTCAGTCCCTTGTAAAGTGCACTGCGAGTGCCAGGGCCTCTAGACCAAATGCTGTTGGTGGGCTGCAGCACTGGATTGTGCCACCCACGCAAACAGCCCGTAAAGTGTAACTCGGGCCTGCCATCGCAGAGCCTGTGCGCAGCCTGGGGCTGCCATGTCGACTTGGCAAGTGCACACACTTGCAAGTCCCTAAACCTTCCCTTTGCTACATGTTAGTCACCCCTAAGGTAGGCCCAAGGTACCCCTGTGGGCAGGGTGCGTTGTATGCGAAAGGTAGGACATGCCCTGGTGTGTGCGGCATGTCCTGATAGTGAATTACAGCCTAGTTCGTTTTTCACTATTGCAAGGCTACCTGTTCCCCTAGGCCAGAACGGGCGGTTTTGATTATTACAGTATATAATCCTAACTGACCCCGGGAACATGGTAGAAATTCGAATTTAGTATGCCTGGACTCAGAATGATAAAATGCAGCTTTTAGTGAAGTTGGTTTTAACATTCTGTGTTTGAAAATACCACTTTTAGAAAGTGGGTATTTTCTTGTCTAACCATCCAAGCCTGCCTCTGCGAGGTTGTGTATTCCTTGTCTGGAGTGTGAGTGACAGGGGCTGGGGGATGCCAGGAGACAGGGTGAGTCAGCACAGGGCTGAATAGCAAGATCTACATGTAGATGGGTGGGAGGGGTCGCACCTGGGCCCTGAATAGGACAGTGCCTTCCCTCCACAATGCTGGCTCCACCTCCTGTGGTGCTTCTGATGTCCCTGGCCTACTCACTGAAAGAAGGGACAGAGACTTGTCAACAAAGTGCTCCAGAACTGGTTTGGACTAGGCAAAGGCCTCTCTGCCTTCAGAGAACAAAGGAATTTGGGATATAAATATTGGGGCCCTGACCCCATGAATTTAGATCTCGCTGGAATCAAGGAACCTGCCAAGACGAAGAGCTGGAAGAGCTGCCAGGAGGAGTACTGCCCCTTTGCTGTGTTGTTGCTTTGTTGGGTTGGCCTGCAGCTGCTGCTTCTGCCTTGGGCAGTGAAAGGACTGGACTGAACTTTCTACAAACTTGTGCTGAGTATCGCCAAGGGCCTGAAACCGAGCTGGCCTCCTGTTAAGAAGTCTCAGGGACTGCAAAGACTTCACAAGCCTCTGGGTACCGCTTCTGGAATGCTGTTTCAGTTGCCACAGAGGAAGGGAACTGCAACCGACTCCGTCAACCGAATCCATCCCTGGCCGGTGACCTGTTTGCACCGCAGACCACATCGCCCCGCTTCACATCGCAACCCTGGTCTCACCGTGGGCGACGTCCGACGCCGCCAACATCGAGCCGCTGCTTGCACCGTGACCTGTGGGCACCGCAGTTCGCATCGCATCGCTTCACTGAACCAACCGGACCCGACCGACGCGGTCGCTGCAACTGGCTCAAGAGTCGAGACCGCACCGCATTTGGGGCACCGCTCGCACGTCTGCGACGCACCGCTCCGACTCGCACTGCTGTCCGACGCCAGCTCCCGCACTCCGGCTAGGTCGCCTGCATCGCAACCTGTCAGCACCGCATCGAGCATCGTCTCACCCTGCATCGCACGCCTTGGACTCACCGACTCCGTCTGCACGACGCTCATCGAGCCGCTGCCTGCCCCGCATCGAGGAACACCGTACCTTGCATCGCTCCATCTTGCACCGCAACCGCGACGAACGCCGACCGGCTCGTACACTCCGTACCAGCCACAACGAGAAAGGTACTGTAACCGAGTCTGTTCATGACTCTGCTGGCCCGTATCGACGCGGTCGGCTGGAACTGTTAGACTCTGTGGTTTTCAGCATCGCGGTAGGCTCGGACGGAGCTACCGACTCGTACGAACTTTGTTTTTGGACTATTCCTGCAAAGAAGAAGTTACCTTATCAAGTATTCGTTTTTAAAGTATAGTATTGTGGATTTTTTTGTCATAATTGGTCTTGTCTTGAGTATATAAAATATTGGTTATTTTTCTAAACTGGTGTGGTGTCCGTTTGTAGTGCTTACACTGTATTACTGTTGGTTATGTGCAAATGCTTTACACACTGCCTCTGAATTAAGCCTGACTGCTCGTGCCAAGCTACCACGAGGGTGAGCAGGGGTTACTTCACGAGTGTAACACCCTTACCCTGACTAGGAAGAAGGGTCCCTACTTGGACAAAGGTGCAAGCCCTTGCCAACTAGAGATCCCATTTCTAACATTGGTTGTCAGCGGTGAGGATAGGACTTGTGTTTGCACTTGACTTACAGTGATTGGTGTGCACTACTACCATATCGCAGACCATTACGTACCACATACTGGTTCTTTTTCTTTTGGCCTATTTTTTATCTTGCCAGTTTTCAACTCACTACTTTTGTCATGCCTGAATCAATTGCATCATCCGTTGCATCTCTGGAAGTTATCTTTGAGGAGGACAGGTTGGAATCCTACGCCATAAAGGAGTTACGAGCGATTTGTAAAAACCTGAAAGTCCAAATTAAAGGCCTCACAAGGAAGGAGGAGCTACAGAAGGCGCTGAGGGCCTGGGTAGCAGCCAGACATGCCAATGGGCAGCCTGGTAATCTCAGTGAGGAGGCGGAGGAGCCTATTTCCAGGGTGGATGTGCTTTTGGGTAGGGGGAACCCGCCAGATCAGGCAGCAGCAGTCTGTCCCCAGAGGAGCTGGAGGACAGGCGGGAGGCAAGGCAGTTCGAGCTGCAGAAGCTCAGGCTGGAGAGTGAGCGGGAGGAGAAGAGATTGGCCATAGAGGAGAGGAAGATGCTCTTAGAGCATGAGAGAGAACTGAAGGAGCTAGAACTTAGGAGTAAGTCAGGCTCAGATGGTGGCAGCAATTCGTCCAGAAAGGCAGACAGGATTGTGCACATTCCCAAGAACGTAGGCAAGGAGTTCAAGAAGGGGGATGACATACAAAGGTGGTTTCAGGGTTATGAGGCAGCCATACACATGAATGGGGTCCCTGAGGAGAATTGGGGAGCAGGATTGTGGCCACTTTTCCCGGAAGAAGCAAGGGATGCTCTGATAGCTTTGGGTAAGGGGTATCACCTCACCTATGCTGACATGAAGGATGCCCTTCTCACGAAGTATGGTCTTACTCCTGAAAAGTACAGGGATCAGTTCAGGTCCAGTAAGAAGTCTGATGCCAACACTTGGTTGGAATGTGTGGATGTGTTCTGCAGGTCTCTGGATGGTTGGGTGAAGGGCAGTAGTGTAACAGATTTTCAGGGGCTCTACAACTTGGTTGCATGGGAGCACTTGTCTAGTCTATGTTTTGCAGATCTGTGCCAGCACCTAGTGGATAGTAAGCTAACTGACCCCAGGAAGCTTGCTATGGAAGCGGACCGCTGGGTGAGTACCAGGGTCCACAAGAAAGCGTTTGGGGAGACTCAGCCAAAGGTGGGCAGGGTCCCCAGCAGAAAAGTGGGGGGACAAGGGTAAAGCACAGGAGTTCTCTAAAGGGCCCCAAACTAGTACCCAGGGTAAAGGTTCCCAGCCCCCGGTGATAAGAAGAAAGGGGTCTCTACAGGGAAGCCTGTTGAGACCGGCCCCCGCAAGTGTTATGCATGTGACCAGGTAGGTCACTTTAAGGAGACCCCAAGTGCCCGAAGGGGACACAGCCACCCACCGGTGGACAGTCCAAAGTGTTGGCTAGTGTAGCGCTTGGGGAGGAGGGGTGCCCACAGGAGGGTGGGGATCCCGCAGAAATGACCCTTGTCTCACTAGGGGACAGTGAGATGGTCCCAGGAAACCAGGTGCCCCCTAACACAAAGAAATATAGCACCTGGGTGACCATTAATGGGAACAGGGTAGAGGCTCTCAGAGATACTGGAGCCAGTGTGACCTCAGTCCGGTGTCACCTGGTGTCTGAGAAGCAAGTAGTCCCAGGAGCATTCCACCAAGTAGTTGCTGTCGACAACTCTGAGCGCCAATGTATGGTGGCGCAGGTTCCCTTTGAATGGGGGGGTCTCAGGTCCCTTAAGGGTGGTTGTGAGCCCTACCATGCCTGTAGATTGTCTGCTAGGAAACGACCTGGAGCAGTCCTCATGGAAGGAGGTTGAGCTCAGGTCGCACTTGGAGATGCTTGGGTTGCCAGAGTGGGCATGCGTGTCTACTCGGTCAATGGCAGCCAGAAAGGGTGATCAAAAGGACTTGGAGCCTGAAAAAGTGGCCCAAGTCCCTGCCAAGAGAAAGGGCAGGGGCGCGGAAAACCGGCCCCCGAAGTTCCCACGGACCGGGAGGAGGCGGACCTCGAGGGGACGCCCCGGTGCCTACAGGGGAGCAGGTAGCCGAACTGGGAGACATCTCTGAGCTGACCCATTGGCAGCAAGAAGGGGGTCCCACCAGGGAGGAGTTCTGCAGGGAGCAGAACGAGTGCCCTACTCTGGAGGGTCTGCGGAGGCAGGCTGCAGACCAGGCAGCTGGCAATCAGTCCGGGTCACATCTGATCTACTGGGAGAGTGGTCTCCTATACAGTGAGCCTAAGGTTGCTGAGCCTGGGTCAGCCCGTGTGCTGGTGGTACCCCAGCGCTTCAGGACCTTCCTACTGGGTCTGGCTCATGACGTGCCTTTGGCAGGACATTTGGGGCAGGACAAGACCTTTGACAGGCTTGTCACCCACTTCTTTTGGCCCCAAATGCAAAGGCAGTCAGATGCACACTGTAGGTCTTGCCAAACTTGCCAGGCAAGTGGTAAGAGTGGGAGGAAGGTCAAAGCTCCTCTCCAACCTTTTCCGGTTGTTGGAACACCCTTTGAAAGGGTAGGGATGGATATTGTGGGGCCACTGGATCCCAAGACAGCCATGGGCAACAGGTACATCCTGGTCTTGGTGGACCATGCCACCCGGTACCCGGAGGCAATCCCTCTCAGGACAACGATGGCGCCAGTGGTGGGCCGGGCGTTAATGGGGATCTTTTCCCGTGTGGGATTCCCCAGAGAGGTGGTTTCTGATAGGGGGACCAATTTCATATCGAAGTATATGACATCCCTGTGGAAGGAGTGTGGTGTAACCTACAAATTCACCACTCCTTACCACCCACAAGGAAACGGTCTGGTGGAGAGATTCAACCAGACCTTGAAAGGCATGATCAAGGGTCTAACAGAACCCATGAGGCGTAAGTGGGACGTCCTCTTGCCATGCCTACTCTTTGCATACAGGGAGGTGCCTCAGAAGTCTCTTGGGTACAGCCCCTTTGAGCTCCTGTATGGCCACCCTGTCAGAGGACCTCTGAGTTTGGTAAAGGAAGGCTGGGAGGCAGCTCCCAGGAAAACTCCCCAGGATGTATTTAGGTGCATGCTGGCCTTTAGAAACCAAACTGCCCGCTTCAGGAAACTCGCTCAGGCGAATCTAGAAGCAAGCCAGGAAGAAATGAAGAGATGGTATGACCAGAATGCCACTCTGGTCGAATTTCAACCTGGGCAAAAAGTGTGGGTCATGGCCCCAGTGGCACCTTGTGCCTTGCAGGACAAGTGGACTGGGCCATATGAGGTAAAGGAGCGCAAAAGTGACGTCACCTACCTGGTGGATTTGCAGGCTCCAAGGAACCCTTTGAGGGTCCTTCACGTGAACCGCCTCAAGCCCCACTTCGAGAGGTCCGAAGTGAGTATGCTCTTGGCGACAGATGATGGAGTGGAAGAGGAGAGTGAGCCTCTCCCTGACCTCCTGTCTGCCAAGGAGCATGATGGGTCAGTAGAGGGTGTGATCCTCTCCCCTACTCTGACTCAGGAGCAGCAGGGGGACTGTCGCCAGTTGTTGGGACAGTTCGCCCCACTGTTCTCTCTGACCCCTGGTGTTACTCACTGGTGTACCCATGATGTGGACACTGGTGACAGCCCTCCTGTAAAGCACAAGATTTACAGGTTGACTGACCGGGTCAGAGCCAGCATCAAGGAGGAGGTCTCTAAGATGTTGGCGTTAGGGGTGATTGAGCCCTCCCACAGTCCTTGGGCCAGCCCAGTGCTCTTGGTCCCAAAGGCTGCGGCGCCCGGTGCCACTCCAGAACTCCGGTTTTGTGTGGACTACCGTGGGCTCAATGCCGTCACCAGGACTGACGCGCACCCCATCCCCAGAGCTGATGAGCTCATTGATCGGTTGGGAGCTGCCCGGTTCCTCAGCACGTTTGATTTGACGTCTGGGTACTGGCAGATTGCCTTAACCGATGGGGCCAAGGAGAGATCAGCATTCTCAACCCCAGAAGGTCATTACCAATTCCGGGTAATGCCCTTTGGGTTGAAGAATGCCCCTGCCACCTTTCAGAGGTTGGTCAATCAGGTGTTGGCTGGGCTGGAGGATTTCAGTGCCGCCTACCTGGATGACATTGCTGTGTTCAGTTCCAGCTGGGAAGAACATTTACAGCACCTTGAGAAAGTGTTGAGGGCTCTGCAAGGTGCAGGCCTCACGATCAAGGCCAGTAAGTGCCAGATCGGGCAGGGTTCTGTGGTGTACTTGGGACACCAGGTAGGAAGCGGCCAGCTGGCGCCCCTACAACCCAAGATTGACACCATTCTGGCTTGGGAACCCCCAAGACCCAGACAGAGGTGAGAGCCTTCTTAGGTCTCACCGGTTATTATAGGAGATTTGTTAAGGGCTATGGCACCATCGTTGCCCCCTTAACAGAGCTGACCTCTAAGAGGCAGCCCAGGAAAGTGATCTGGACTGAGTCCTGCCAGAAAGCTTTTGATGCCCTGAAGGCAGCCATGTGCACGGCGCCCCTGCTCAAGGCACCTGACTTCTCCAAGGAATTCGTCGTGCAGACTGACGCTTCAGAGCATGGTGTGGGAGCGGTGCTCTCACAACTGAACGAAGAGGGCCTGGATCAGCCTGTAGTCTTCCTTAGCAGGAGACTACTTCCCAGGGAACAGAGGTGGAGTGCCATAGAAAGGGAAGCTTTTGCTGTGGTCTGGGCGCTGAAGAAGTTGAGACCATACCTGTTTGGGACTCACTTCCGGGTTCAGACAGACCACAGGCCCCTCAGATGGTTGATGCAAATGAGGGGCGAGAATCCAAAACTGCTGAGGTGGTCCATCTCCCTACAGGGAATGGACTTTACGGTGGAGCACCGTCCTGGTACAGAACACGCCAACGCAGATGGTCTGTCCAGGTTCTTCCGCCTTAGTGAGGAGAACTCCAATGGGGTTGGGTAGTTCTCCTACTTTCAGCTGGAGGGGACATGTGTTAGACTTGGCATCTTTTGGCGTGTTTCCCCTGACTTTTTGCTTTCTGACCTCCCGGTTTTGACTCTGTTTTTGCTGGTGTAATGATTCTGCGCACTTTCCTCACTGCGGTCCAGTGGGAAAGTGCAAGTGCTCCTGTATAAAATGTGTTATGGATTGGTGTTTCCATGATTGGCCTATTTGGTTTAGGTGTCAGTCCCTTGTAAAGTGCACTGCGAGTGCCAGGGCCTCTAGACCAAATGCTGTTGGTGGGCTGCAGCACTGGATTGTGCCACCCACGCAAACAGCCCGTAAAGTGTAACTCGGGCCTGCCATCGCAGAGCCTGTGCGCAGCCTGGGGCTGCCATGTCGACTTGGCAAGTGCACACACTTGCAAGTCCCTAAACCTTCCCTTTGCTACATGTTAGTCACCCCTAAGGTAGGCCCAAGGTACCCCTGTGGGCAGGGTGCGTTGTATGCGAAAGGTAGGACATGCCCTGGTGTGTGCGGCATGTCCTGATAGTGAATTACAGCCTAGTTCGTTTTTCACTATTGCAAGGCTACCTGTTCCCCTAGGCCAGAACGGGCGGTTTTGATTATTACAGTATATAATCCTAACTGACCCCGGGAACATGGTAGAAATTCGAGTTTAGTATGCCTGGACTCAGAATGATAAAATGCAGCTTTTAGTGAAGTTGGTTTTAACATTCTGTGTTTGAAAATACCACTTTTAGAAAGTGGGTATTTTCTTGTCTAACCATCCAAGCCTGCCTCTGCGAGGTTGTGTATTCCTTGTCTGGAGTGTGAGTGACAGGGGCTGGGGGATGCCAGGAGACAGGGTGAGTCAGCACAGGGCTGAATAGCAAGATCTACATGTAGATGGGTGGGAGGGGTCGCACCTGGGCCCTGAATAGGACAGTGCCTTCCCTCCACAATGCTGGCTCCACCTCCTGTGGTGCGTCTGATGTCCCTGGCCTACTCACTGAAAGAAGGGACAGAGACTTGTCAACAAAGTGCTCCAGAACTGGTTTGGACTAGGCAAAGGCCTCTCTGCCTTCAGAGAACAAAGGAATTTGGGATATAAATATTGGGCCCCTGACCCCATGAATTTAGATCTCGCTGGAATCAAGGAACCTGCCAAGACGAAGAGCTGGAAGAGCTGCCAGGAGGAGTACTGCCCCTTTGCTGTGTTGTTGCTTTGTTGGGTTGGCCTGCAGCTGCTGCTTCTGCCTTGGGCAGTGAAAGGACTGGACTGAACTTTCTACAAACTTGTGCTGAGTATCTCCAAGGGCCTGAAACCGAGCTGGCCTCCTGTTAAGAAGTCTCAGGGACTGCAAAGACTTCACAAGCCTCTGGGTACCGCTTCTGGAACGCTGTTTCAGTTGCCACAGAGGAAGGGAACTGCAACCGACTCCGTCAACCGAATCCATCCCTGGCCGGTGACCTGTTTGCACCGCAGACCGCATCGCCCCGCTTCACATCGCAACCCTGGTCTCACCGTGGGCGACGTCCGACGCCGCCAACATCGAGCCGCTGCTTGCACCGTGACCTGTGGGCACCGCAGTTCGCATCGCATCGCTTCACTGAACCAACCGGACATGACCGACGCGGTCGCTGCAACTGGCTCAAGAGTCGAGACCGCACCGCATTTGGGGCACCGCTCGCATGTCTGCGACGCACCGCTCCGACTCGCACCGCTGTCCGACGCCAGCTCCCGCACTCCGGCTAGGTCGCCTGCATCGCAACATGTCAGCACCGCATCGAGCATCGTCTCACCCTGCATCGCACGCCTTGGACTCACCGACTCCGTCTGCACGACGCTCATCGAGCCACTGCCTGCCCCGCATCGAGGAACACCGCACCTTGCATCGCTCCGTCTTGCACCGCAACCGCGACGAACGCCGACCGGCTCGTACACTCCGTACCAGCCACAACGAGAAAGGTACTGTAACCGAGTCTGTTCATGACTCTGCTGGCCCGTATCGACGCGGTCGGCTGGAACAGTTAGACTCTGTGGTTTTCAGCATCGCGGTAGGCTCGGACGGAGCTACCGACTCGTACGAACTTTGTTTTTGGACTATTCCTGCAAAGAAGAAGTTACCTTATCAAGTATTCGTTTTTAAAGTATAGTATTGTGGATTTTTTTGTCGTAATTGGTCTTGTCTTGAGTATATAAAATATTGGTTATTTTTCTAAACTGGTGTGGTGTCCGTTTGTAGTGCTTACACTGTATTACTGTTGGTTATGTGCAAATGCTGTACACACTGCCTCTGAATTAAGCCTGACTGCTCGTGCCAAGCTACCACGAGGGTGAGCAGGGGTTACTTCACGAGTGTAACACCCTTACCCTGACTAGGAAGAAGGGTCCCTACTTGGACAAAGGTGCAAGCCCTTGCCAACTAGAGATCCCATTTCTAACACTTCCCCACAAGGGAAGGGTGGCAAGATGCCCCCGGGCCTACTCGGAGCCCCACTGCTGCAGCCGGAGTCGGCCCCGGGCCTCCGTAGGCCTCACGGGCCAAGTGCCAATCCCAGCGCGGCTCGCGAGGGCGTGGCCGATGACGCGGCCGGCACCCTCGTTGCTAGGGGAAGCCTTCTTCACGCGGCAGCCTAGCGCGGCCTGGATTCAATTCCCGGCTCCTCTTCTGCGGCACCTGGGCCGCGACGGTGATCTGGGCCCAGCGCTTCTCATGGCAGGGCACGGAGGGCCGCAGCGGTGAGTTTCAGTGCAGTGCGCTTCTTCTCCCTTGAGCGCGGGGGCCGCGGCGGTGATTTTCGGTGCAGCGCTGCTTCTCCCTTGAGCGCGGGGCCGCGGCGGTGATTGGCACACCGCGCTTTGTCACACGTGGCGCTTCTCCTCCCTAACAGCGCTTACAGCCGGGCAGGGGGTTGGCAGACTGGAGAAACAGCGCTTACAGGAGAGACAATGATAACAGTGCTTTGGGCAGCCCAGCAGCAGGGCGGCACTGCGACAGCTAGGAGTGGATTGGGGTGAAGGTCTAGCGCTTCAGGACACAGCGCTTTACCTGGTGATCCCCAGTTTGGCAGTTCAGGTTTCTGACCTTGTTGGTTTGTCAGGCTTGCAGTTTCAGGTTGCTGGTGGTAGTTCTTCTGTGGTTGTTTCTTTGGTTCTCTCCTTATGGGGAAGGGAATGAGTTGGTGGTACTTGGGGTGCTGGATGGTACTTCCCAGCACACTGAAGATGGTTCCCTGGGTCCCCTCACACTGGGCAAGGTCAGTGGGTGGCGGGTGTTCCTCAGCTATCTTACTACAGCAGTGCCTCAGCCTTGTCAGTAGCAGTAGTGTAGGTCTCCCCCTAGGCCCTAAAGCCTGTACTCCGGCAGAGGTTCTCCCAGGATCAGTGGTGCCCCAACTGACTAAAAGATTTCCCTCCAAACTTCTTATACCCCTAGGTCAGGTGACCCTCCTAAAGGCGGCAAAACATAACTCCTCCCCAAGCTGGAAGGTTCTAGAAGCTTCCCTCATGTCTGGCCATGAGGCCCAGGGGCGGGGACGGCATGGATACTGTATCATTATGTCTCCGCCTGATCCTGACTACTAGTATGTGTATGCAAAGGCCACTCCGCAGTAGCAGGGGCATGTGGCAGCCATCTTAAAAGGAGAGAGCACCTGCACCTCAGCACTGTTTGGCAGTGGTAAGGCGCCCAGAGACCTAGGTCCAACAAAAGTGTAGTGGCAAAAATGAGGCGCAAAGAGAAAAAAGCGGGGTAAGACCACCCTAGGGCTGACAGGTCTAACACGCGTCCCCCCAGCCGAAAGTGGGGAGAGCTTCCCAACCACTAGGGAGTTCTCATCGCTAAGACGGAAAAACCGGGAGAGACCGTCAGCGTTGGCGTGGTCTACTCCGGGTCGATGTTCCACCCGAAAGTCCATCCCCTGGAGGGAAATGGACCGCCTCAACAATTTGGGGTTTTCGCCTCTCATCTGCATGAGCCAGCGAAGGGGTCGGTGGTCGGTCTGAATAAGGAAGTGAGAGCCAAAGAGGTATGGCCTCAGCTTCTTCAAAGCCCAAACCACAGCGAAGGCTTCTCGCTCTATCGTACTCCACCGCTGTTCCCGGGGAGTAGCCTTCGAGAAATAAACGCCACTGGCTGGTCCTGGCCGTCATTGTTAAGTGTAGTGGCAAAAATGAGGCGCAAAGAGAAAAAAGCGGGGTAAGACCACCCTAGGGCTGACAGGTCTAACAGTGGCACTGTTTGATTTATTTAGAGATGAGCCCAGCAGTAGTTGTTTATTAATTCAATATGCATTAAAAATGACTGATACCGCCACCCAATCCATTCTTATAGCTTTGGGGGCCTGGAATAGTCTGAAGTGCTGCACTTGTAGGAGTGTGATGTTAGTAGGTGTGTTTGTACTATCACCGGCAGCTCTGGCTGGGGCAATGCATGGTGCAAGATGCAATGGCCTCCTTACGAGGGCCCTGGCACTTCTTTTTACAAATTAAACACTGCAGCTCCAACAATCTCAAGGTTTAACCACATTGATGAATAAAGCATTAGGGTGCAGTCTAGGAGTATTGGGAATACTGTGCGAGCATCGTTAAATCTGTGACTACACACAACGCTATATGAAGCCCCGTGTCTTCCCTCTGCACGATATGAAGTAACATTAAGGGCCACGTGTATCAGGCATTTTTGTGTTCGCAAATGGGCCAATTATCAGAATCGGCACGTTTGAGAACACAAAAATGCTTTTCACGTGTATCAAACCCTATTTTGCGATTCTGAAACCTGTTACCGAATCGCAAAATGGGTTTGCGATTTGGTATTTGGAAGGGCTGTGTTTAGGGCGTCCCTTCCAAATACCGAATCGCTGCGGTATGTATGAACGTTTTGTGACTGTGAATGCGGTTGCAAAACATTTGCATTTTACCACCAACTTCAAGTTGGTGGTAACCCATTCGCAAGTGGAAAGGGTTCCCCAAGGGACCCCTTCCCCTTTGGCAATGGTTGCCAAAAGTTTTTGAAGAGCAGGCCTTGGTCCTACAGACCACTGACTGCTCTTAAAAAATTAAAAGAAAATTTTAATTTTTCTTTTTTAAATGCAACCCATTTTTCTTGAAGGAAAACAGGCTGCATTTTAAAAAAAGATTGCTTTATTTAAAAGCAATCATGGACATGGTGGTCTGCTGACCTCAGCAGGCCACGATCCCCTTGATTTAAGCAATTCCTAGGGAGCCGCAAATTGAGACCTGCTTCATTAATATTAATGAGGAGGTCGATTTGCGACCTCACGAATCGCTATATGAAACTCTTAGAGTTTCATACATTTGTAATAGCGATTACCTAATTGCGATTCGCAAAAATTGCAATTAGGTAATCGCTATTACAAATGTTGATACATGTGGCCCTAAGAAACAAATATACGAAATAAAACACGGCACCTGATAAACCATACAGAGCCCCAAAATACTATTTTGTGCTTAATCCAAGTGAAACAATAACAAACCCTTGAGAAATTAAATCCTATTGTCCAGCGCTAAATGCCATTATTCATTGAAAAACATGTTCTGTGGTCTCTTTTGACAATAATAGTGTTGGCATTTTCTTATTACATTGTCCAGTCTCAGGTATCATGCATGCCTCAGCATTCGACTTGGAAACTTTCCCATGTACCAAATGCAGCTATTCAATTACACCAGAAAAACCATGACACGCCAACCACTTGAGAGTTGAACATGTTGCAGTCCGGATCAGAGCAGCCTCCTCGTGGTATGTTTATATAGTAAACGTACAGTGTGTGAATGATCGAAGATGTCTCAACAGTTTTCCACTAAAGCTCGCCAGTGATGAATTTTTCGAGTTACAGTAAGCTTCTAAATCACTGTGCAGGCCACTGTGCTTCTTCCTCTCAGCAGCTTGATGTCATCCATCAGGCCCCATAGATCAGCAGGTTTTGAGGCCTGAATCCTGCAGCTGGGCCTCCACAGAGAAGGAAACAGGTGCACTGCTCTGACAGACTCCAGCCTGCTCTTGATCTTCAATTGGAAGGAATGTTGGCTTCCTCAGCTGCACACCGCAAGCCAGTCCTTGGGTTTTATTAGAGTAATGCACTCCTTTACATACCTTAGGTAGAGTGATGACGACTGAGGTCTGATAACAGTTACTTGTTCTCCCCCCCATCTCCCCCCCACACCGGTAGATGACCACATACGTTGGTCTACTATGGGGTATCGACTGTCTATCTTTCTGGTTTTCTAGTAGGCTGAGTTACTGTTGTGTTTTTTAAAGCTTATTCACAATGATTTAGTGTCGACGTATAAACGAAATAATGTGTAATTTACGTTTATAAAAGTTTGGTTTGGTTCTTTTCAGTATTCATTAACATTGCCTTGAAAATGAAACATAATGGACGTTGTAATGCAAGTTCTTAACTGTGTGGGATTCACTCATATTAGTGAAATGCCTCTATTTTCCTAAAACATATTACTGCATGACGTACACTGTAGGGTTCGAAAATTGTGGAATTGTCTTTTTATTTTTACAGTTTGTTTCTGAGGCAATGATATTATTTTTCTTTGAAATGGCAGCCATTCTTCTACTTATCCGGCAGAAGTAGTATAAACACTGGCAAAGCAAAGGTTGGCAACCAGCAAAACCTATTTACCAGAGCTTATTCTTAAAGCTGCCGCTTCCTGTGTACGTACGTGTGTCTGAGTCTGTGTGAAGCATCATCATGGGATTCCTCACTGTCACCTTTGTCTGCCCATCCCAACCTCCGCAGGGCTCACCTCACGGAAGGAGAAACTCGGGTCATTGGGGGGCAGTACATCCTTATTTTAAACGCTTTATTTTGTGATTGTCATACGTCACCACATATAGACATAAACAAAACAAAATATAACATGTCGTGTTCTCCCTCCTCCCCAGTCCCATCCAGTACATATTGTGTTGTGTGTGACGACCAGTCCCCTCAGTATCTATTCAGTGGGTGGTCACCGTTTGACCTTTATTTTTGTATCCCAGGTAGAGCCAGTAGCTCTTCTCTGTCAATGCCTAACCCTCACATATCAGAGCATCAAATGCCTGTCGTGCAAAGCATGGAGCATGTGGTCGTGTTTATCTGGGACTTCTCCCTCAAAGGTTAGGAAATCGATCGACACTTCCGCCCACATCTCTAGATCCTCTATTAGCTTTTTATCCTTTCTACTGCCCCTGAGATGAATCTCTTCCGCCAAGGCCCACTCCATCACATCCCACACCCCTGGCTCCCCGCTGGGACCATTCATCCCCATTTATGTGATGGCCACTTGACTCTTTGCCAGTGCAGAGCCAGCTGCAAGAACTTTTATGCCATCTTTTTTCCCTTGGGTTGGACTATGATGCCAAACAGGCAGTGTTGTGGTGAAAGTGTCAGTTGTATCCCGGTGGCCTCCCTTCTGTGGTGACCCTAGAAGAGGCAGGGGCAGTACCAAACATTTTTACACTGTGTGCGGCTGAGAGTAGTGCAGCAGCTGCCCAGCAAAAAACAAACAAAAAAAACAGCAAGTCTCCTGTGGTCATTAAATCCATGACCTCACTAGAGATTACCATACCATAATTTTTAAAACCACTCTGAGCTGGAGCTGTATGCTCTTCATCTGGAGTGCAAAAATCTCTAGTGGTTAGTTCTATGGTTGAACTTTGAGCCTTGAAAAGTGTTAAAACAAAGACTCAAAGACATGTAAATCTTTTTGGTTTTTTAAACAAGCTTGATTCAAAATATTTTATGACCATCACTTTTATTAGAGAAACAGGGGGTATGCAGTTCCTAGAAGTGAGGGAGGATTCAGGTCTTTCTAAAAGTGCCCTCACACACCCCGAAGGATGTCATGCTTCATCATTGGGCCTGCTCCTCGTCGGGCTGGCGCTGCAATGCCCGACGGGCACCCGCGAAGGGGCTCTTTGGCGGAGATCTTTTGTTGATGAAGCCGTAGGGTGAGTGTGGGTGTGTGGGCTGGGTAGTGCGGTGAGTGTGGAAGTTAAAATATGTCTAGAGCAGCCCTTTCTGATACTTTTATTCCTAGGGGGCACTAGCCTAACTAAAAGAAGTGAGCCCCGGCTGGATGTGATGATCCTACAGGGCTTGTGTGGTGCATAAGGTCGACATGTTTCATGCCAAGAGTAGCCCCTAACGGGTCCGGTGGCAATTCATCAGGACCGTAATAAAGGGTTTGGTTATACTCTAGCACTACCGCAATGATGGTTCCAGGATTCGTTTGATTGGATAGTAACCAGCTTTGCAGTTAGAAAACTGGGTCCAATTTGACCCAGAGAACTGAGACCCTTAGGTAAGTAGGTCTGTGTTGACGGGGGTGTGTGACAGAGCACTTCGTTGCTCTGATAATAGGGAGGCGTAGCAACTAGTTCCTGTCCTACCCTGGCTCTGGTCCAGAGCCAGACCTACTTACCTAAGGGTCTCAGTTCTCTGGGTCAAATTGCCTCAGTATTTCAATAACTGCATGGGTTGTAAGTGGGTGTTTATATGGCTGCATAGGTTCTGCCCAAATGTTATAATGATTGCATAGTTACAGCCTTGTTAATTGCATAAGTAAATAGTTAGTACCTAGGTGATTAGATGAATGTATGGGCAGTGCCTGCATAGTTCAATGACTACATCATTTTTGCCTGCTTGATTGCAAGAGTACATGTGTAGTGTCTGGGTAATTGAATAACTACATAGATAGTGAATCACTGATTTGATGACTGCCTGACTAGTGGCTGGGTGATTGCATGAGTATCTGAATACTTCCTGACTGACTGAGAAAGTACCTTCATTGCTGTTAGATCCATAACAGTTGTGACTATATCTCTGACTCATTGGTTAGCTCCTTCTGTCAGCATCAAACTACCTGTTTTACTGTATATATGCTTTTCTTCTGAGCTATGTGTGAGTGAAGTCTAGATATCACACCTGATATATAATTGCATACATGGCTCTCTAGAAACATACTTTTCTTTTGTTACTGAGCGTGTATATGCATCAGTAAGTTTCTAAAACAGAAAACAACATTTTGAAATTTTTCAAAGCACAAAGCCTTTTGCGAATATCAGACCTACATCATTTCTCAAATACTTCATCTGCTTCTAAAACATGTATTCAGCATATCTCAAACAAAAGTTACACTTGAAATGAAGCTAGCACAAGAACTCTTGAGGCCTTCTACACTATTAACCCGCCTCAATTTTAAACAAACCATGTTTAAAGAAAAAACACTACCCTCACCATATACATGACATTTTCATCATCCTTACTGAACATAGATCACCATGTAAACATATATGTGATTTCTCAATAGAAGTACACCTTCAAGCCATCTTTCCAAAAATATATACCTCTCTGCATCTTTAAGTAAACTCAAAAGTCCCACCGTATATATAGCTATGTGCAAATCATATAAGCATATCCAAAGTGGTCAAATAAGTTAAAAATCACATTAACAAACACTTCCCAATACATACCTGACAAGTATTACTTCGTTCTAGTTCATATACAGGCGGACAACATGTTCTCATCTTTTATTTCGCACTACACCATTCCTGTTTAATAATGTTACCAAAAGTACTACAACTCCCAGAATGCAAATAACAGATATATCTATTCTGCACATGATGTTTAGACATTTAAAACATTCTTAGTGCCTTATTGCAACTTTCCACAAGACTATACTGTTATTTTTCAATAAAATACACAATGTAATAAAGAGGCACTAATTCATTTTTCTCTTACTTCCCAAAACATTCACCACTAACCTCTTAAAAATATACGTACTGTTCATCTCATATATTTTTTCACATCACTGTGATACTCTTTTTTTTATCAAACTCCCATATACATCTTCAATTCTAATGTAGTTTTTTTTTTTAAATGAGAGATGCTGTCAATAAGGTGGCACCTGCCCGGAAGGAAAGGGTGAGGAACAAGGGCAGGGGGGCCCCATGGTTCACTGAGGAACTAAGGGGAAAGAAACAAACCCTACGCCAACACGAAAGGCAGTGGCGTAAATCATACGACCCAGAGGCTCTCAAGGAATATAAAGCCATGTCAGCCATATACAAAAAAGCCATCATTACAAGAAAGGCCGAGTACTATGAGGCCAGGATTAGGGAGGCGAATAACATGCAGAAAGAAACTTTTAGAATATTGAAGGAACTAAGTCAAAAGATGAGCAGGAAACAATTGCCAGCCCAGAAGATTGCAATAGGTTCCAGACCTTCTTCTTACACAAGGTCAGGGACATTCTAATCGACATAAACAACACCATACCAGTAAGAACCCCTAGTTGTGGAAGCACCGCCATGCAACCACAGCGAGATACTCTCCACCTTTCCGATGCTAGACCGAGACTCTATGTCCCATATTACTACTCGAATCAAGTCAGGATCGCCAGCGGACCCCTTTCCACCAAGGGTGTTAAAAATGGCTCTACCAGTGATAGAGAGAGAGATTCTTGCCCTGATTAACCTATCTCTGACAACTGGGAGGGTCCCCATTAACTTCGAGGAAGCCAGGGTAACCCCTCTGCTGAAAAAGGCAGGGGCAGATGTCGCCAACCTGAAGAACTATAGGCCCATATCTCAGCTCCCCTTTCTGGCCAAAGTAGTGGAACAGCACGTCCTTAAAACCCTATCACTATTCATCGAGAAACAACAGTTACTCCAGGTACGGCACGAAGGCTTTAGGGCCCACCATAGCACAGAGCTGGTGATGCTATTGGTGTTGGATGAGCTCAGGCATACGGCCGACAGCAGGAAGCCTTGTGCCTTAGTTCTGTTAGATCTCACAGCCGCGTTCGACACGGTGAATCACGATCAACTACTGGCCCGCATCTTTGATATGGGTATCTGTGGGGTGGTACATCAATGGATCTCCTCCTTTCTGACAGATCGGACTCAAAGGATCCAACTAGCAGACCGCGTGTCCGACAAAGGGGCACTGACCTGCGGAGTCCCACAAGGCTCAGCACTGTCCCCACTACTCTTCAACATCTATCTCCAGCCACTGGTGGCATCTCTGGCCCGAATGGACTGTCAGGTATTCAATTACGCAGATGACACACAATTAATCCTTCAAATTGACAGCTCCTCTCAAGCCTATTCACGTGTACAAAGTATTCTCAGGTACACAGTCAACTGGATGACGGCCAACTTGCTCAAAGTCAATCCTGACAAAACAGGTCCTAGTCATATCCACGGGAAGTAACCCTTGGACTGACCTCTTCTGGCCACAAGAGTTAGGCGCCACACCCACACCAGTGCAGGTCGTAAAGAGCTTAGGCATCAAAATAAATGCCAAGCTCACCCTGGCGAACCAAGTGTCCACCATGGTCGGGACCTTTGTGGGCCTGATGAGACAACTGAGGAAACTGGCACCCCTCCTATCATTTTCTACTCTGCGACAGTGGTGTCGGCAATGATTGTGTCTCATATGGACGCCCTGTATATTGGACTACCAGAGAAGCTGTTAGGCAAGCTGCAAGTAACTATGAACGATGCAGCTAGGCTGATCTTCAAGCTCCCAAGACGCTCACATTCTGCACCTTTGTTGCAGCAGCTGCACTGGCTCCCCGTCAAACAGCGAGCCAGGTTTAAGGGCTTTTGTATCTCCCACAAAGCCCTTCACGGACAAGCCCCAGTATACATCAAGGAGCGACTGGGGAGTTACGTGCCAGGATGCACTGTCCGGTCGTCCGAGGCAGGCCTGCTGTCCTGTCCACGGTTCAACAAAACCACAAAAGGCGGGTGAGCTTTCTCTGTCCTGATCCCCCAGCTATGGAACAAGCTACCAGAAAGCCTACACAAGGAAACCGCCCTTCTCCCATTTAGGAAAAAACTTAAGACCCTCTTATTCACAGAGGCCTGGGAACAACATACGCTTTGACCTGGTGTACTGACAGATAGCCGATGGTGGGGTTTCAGCTACTCTCTCTCAGCGCTAAGAGACCTGCTGGTGATTGCCCGCTTTATAAATCCCAATTAACATAACATAACATAACATAAAGAATTGAAAAGTTATGTACATACCAGTAAATTGAGTTTGTAGATTATATTGTTGTTTTAGCTCTCTGTGGATTCTTTTGACACTGTTAAGATTTGTAAAAACTAAGAACAAGAATGGTTCACCACTCTCATACAAAGCAACTCTAAAATGGCAACCTCTTCAACTTTCCACTTTATCATCATGAGAAAGGCAGCAAATGAAATCATGTCTTTCATTTTAGACTACTGCATCTCAATCTTGTGAATGGTTAGCATCTGTTAACCCTTTCCCTCTCTTTCAAAACAAGGTTCCTGCTGGCACATTTTCTCAATGGCTTCGCGATCATCGCGGAATAATCAAGAAAAAAATCAGGAGTCCAAAATGATACTTAGTTTCACTTTTTAAATTTTTTTAATACTGCACAACACTTTATTACATAGTCCTCAGTTGGAAATTAAAGTTTACCATTACTTAAATTGTGTCATAACTCCTCAACTTTTTAAAAACGTTCTGTCTCTTTAACACCCTTTTCCCCCAATACACTCTTAGCTCAGTGTACCTGGCAACCCAGTGGAACCAGTAGGTCACATGTTCACAGCACATTCTAGAAGGAACATGCTACTTCCAAATAAGATACAGCAGGAGTGCTTTACTCCACAGGTTCAAAAGTGTATTAATGTCTGTTTTACATTTCTTTTTTAAACAGCAGCCAATAATAAGACTACTTCCTGAAGCATCCAACACACTACCTAATTTTATTCACTTTCATGCTGACAGCATCCAATGAAAAATATATATATAATTGTTTTTAACCCCTTCTATGCTCATGACGAGCTCAGCTCGTCATGCTGCGCGGTGCTCGTGTGCGCATGACGAGCTCAGCTCGTCATGAACCCGCCCACTCAATGAAACGCCCCGCACAGGGCGAAAATCGGCCGCGCACCGAAGGGGTTAAAACACCTCCATTTTAACTGCTTTTCCTTTGGAAAACTACCTCATTCAGCTCCAGGCTTCTCCTGACTACTATTGTCCTTCACTTCAAAATGCTTACAGTAGAGATTGTGGGCCATAGCTATATCTATTGGGCTAAAGAGGCTGCAAAAAGAGAGGTATTGAAAGGGACTTGGGTTTGCCAAATATGCAGATTACTTGGTTTGGCCAGAGAGTGTTAAAGTTTAATCAGTTGCTGGCTTTGGTTAAATCCATTGTGGATTCCCAAGCTCCTCACCTCATGATTGTGCACTGTAGTGGCAATGACCTAGGCACATTGACTGGGGTAGGGCTGGAAATCCTAATGAAAGAAACCTTTGCAGAACTGATGTCGCTTTTCCCTCACACTGTCTT
Source organism: Calotriton arnoldi (assembly GCA_963921515.1). Taxonomy (NCBI): domain Eukaryota; kingdom Metazoa; phylum Chordata; class Amphibia; order Caudata; family Salamandridae; genus Calotriton; species Calotriton arnoldi. The sequence continues at coordinate 3,272 of CAWUFW010023849.1, read as the reverse complement.
GGTGTACTCTAATATATGCCAAAGACAGAAATGGAAGTGGCCAAATCAATTCTGTCCACAGCTTGACAAAGCCAGGAAACATGTTAATAAAACTGTTTCTGCATTCCTCAGAGACCATCACATGGGCTGTATTTATAACAACAATCTGCATTTTGACATGCATGGAATTTATAGAAATGATGGAGTGCACTTTACAGATGAAGGCAACAGGGCGTTTCTACTCTGCATCCGGTCTTATGTGTAGCAGCTATATACACACAACCAACATAACAGCTCTTTTCAGAGCCACCCTAGTTCCCGAAATATTGTGAAGTTTTTTCTAAAGGTTTTTTTTTAGTTTTTGGGATCTTCGTGACGATTTTGCCATCCCCGCGGACACGTCGCGAAAACAGGAAACAAAAGCAGACATTCAATAACCGCCAACACATTAAAAAATAATATGTAAAAAAATCCATTCTGATCATTGCCCCACACATATTACTATGTACATATTTCTTTCAAAGCATGTTTAAACTCATATATTTCTACTAAGTCTCTTTAAAAACCATCTTTCAGACCTATTTTCCATTTTCACGGTTATTCGGGATGACGCGGTGACGTCGTCAACCGTGATGATCACGCCTTTTCTATAAAGTGAAAACACATATATGCACACATATTACAGTATTTTACACACCAGGGGTTTATTACTGTACACTTCAAACTCATGTTTTTCTTGTGTATCTCTAGAACAACCATCTCTAAAACCTATTTCATGTTTTCACAGTGACACCGGAGATCGCGATGACGTCGGTAATCGCGTCCCCCCCGGACACGTCGTGAAAACAGAAAACAAAAGCAGACATACAATGGCCACTAACATATCCAAAAATTATAACTATATAATTAATTCTAACCGTCACAGTAGAGAACTCACTATATAAATAACTCTGTAAAAACATTTATCAAAATCTCAATATCTCTATAACAATGCAAATTAATGATTCTCTAACATATTTTTTTATATTTTCACCAATATTCATGACAACGTTGATAGTCGCGATGTCCCCACGATGGTACATGGGGGGCTGCACTGGCGGTCACGGCATAGTCATGAATATCAGGCGCAATTAAAAAAATCTATTTTGGACACATAACTTGTGTCACTAACACCCCCATTTCTCAACCATGGGGTCAGAGTATCTCCACACTGAACCCTTATGTGGGCTTTCACACAAACTTTCAGCCCCGGGAACCATTCACGATCAATAAAATGGCAGGCGCAACTTTCTGTTCAGGTTCCGTCCAGCCAATCGGAGCATTCACATTGCACTTGCATTCGCGATTCATCGCAAAACCTCTGCGAAATATACGCAACCAGAGATATCGCTATAATTTTCAGTTTAAATTTCGCAAAAACTACTGATAAGATTTACACCAAATAAGCAAAGGCACTTCCTTGAACCAGCATCTACCTCCCTTCCAAATTTGGTGCAAGTCTGTTCAGCGGTTCGGGCTGTGGGTGTGGCTAAAGGTTCCTATGGGAATTAACATTACAAACGCAACCTTATTTCATACCCAAAATTCTTGGTCCCCACCGCACGGATCACTGCCCAACTTTCTATGACAACCTGAACCTACCTTGACACTTGTTTTTGGAAAATGTCATGAAGATTGGTCAAATGACGCCATAGTTATAGCCAAGTCAAAAAATGCTTTTCCTATGGAAACTAGGTCCTAACTATAACTACCTGCTGGTGACTGCCAGTAGATAAAATATATATATATATATATATATATTCACTGAAAAAACCATAGGTTTCAGACACGTTATAGTTACAAATTAGCATTTAAAAAACCTTTGAAATTCACTGAAAAAACCATAGGTTTCAGACACGTTATAGTTACAAATTAGCATTTAAAAAACCTTTGAAATTCACTGAAAAAACCATAGGTTTTAGGGACAGTTATAGTTACTTGGACATTGCACTCGTACAAAACCCGTGAAATTCCCCCGTTATAGTTAGTTCAGCTAACTATAACTCGCGCCCGCAATGCACTGCTGATGACGTCACATATTACATCACTCATGACATGGTCAGTGACATCACTGATGACATCACTGATGACATCTCAAATGACATCACTGATGACATCATCCAGTGACTGTGTGTTTCTCAAAAGTTTAAATATTTTTAATATATATAGGAAAAGACGTATTGAAGAATGAGTGGGTGTGTAAGTGTCTGTATGGATGATTTAGTAGGTGCGTGACTGACTGTATAAGTGAGTGATTTAACGTATCGTACTGAATGCATGGGTTAGTGACTAAACTGGGTGAATGTCTGTATCCGTCTGTCTGTTGCTGTGTAAGTGGCTGCATGTGTTTGTGAATAGCTACATGAGTGTCTATTTGAGTTATTGAATGCTTGTGTGAGTATCTGTATGGGTGCCTGAGTGTTTGTGTGGGAGGGGTGTGTGCGACTCTGTGCATAGATGTGTGAGTGGGTGATTCACTGGGTGGATGGTTTCAAGAGTGCATCTGTGATAGACTGTATGGGTGGGTAAGTGTGTGTAAGAGTGTGTTAGTGAGTGAATGTATGTCCCAGTGGTACATGTGTGAGTAACTACATATGTGAAAGGCAGTATATATGTGTGTTGGAGTATATAAATAGCTATAAGCGAGAGTGAGTGATTGTGATAGTGGCTGTATGGATGAGTGTGTGCTTGTATCAGTGATTGTATAAGAGCGTAACAATGTGCTACTATTTGTATGAGTAAGTGAGCTGGTGTGTGTATAACTGTATAGGTGAGTAAATGGCAGTGTGTTTAATTATTTGCATGACTGACTAGGTGTGTGAGTACCTCTATGGATGAGTGGCGTTGTTTGATTGTCTATATAGGAGTAAGAGTGCATATGATAGTCCTGTACTGAGTGACCGTAAGTATGAGTGACTGTACGGCTGAGTGAGTGGATGTGTGTGTGTAGACCTAAGAATCAGTGAGTGGGTATGTGGTTATTGGTGTTGGAGTGTCTATGGTTTTGCGAATGGCAGTCTGTAATTTAGAGTGGGTGTATCAAAGATTATATTAGGGTGTGAGGAGGTGCATCAGATTATCACGTGGATGATGTCATCAGTGATGTCATTTGAGATGTCATCAGTGATGTCATCAGTGATGTCACTGACCATGTCATGAGTGATGTAATATGTGACGTCATCAGCAGTGCATTGCGGGGCGCGAGTTATAGTTAGCTGAACTAACTATAACGGGGGAAGTTCACGGGTTTTGTA